>JAFBJT010106750.1:10993-22468 GCA_016785325.1 Chascanopsetta lugubris | reverse complement strand
GTGTGTGTGTGTGTGAGAGAGAGAGAGAGAGAGAGAGAGAGAGAGAGAGAGAGAGAGAGTTGTGTCCTGAAGGCTTCAGGGGACACAGCACTGATTTACGGACCCACTCTAAATTCAGCCATAACTGTTATTTAATGCATGCTTGGAATTTTAGTTTCTAATACAAAACAGTACCCATAATGTGACTTACATTTGAGTCCCCAATAAAAATGTATAATATCGAATAGAAATATGATAGATGCATATTCAGTGCTCATACAGCTGCAGTTTCTGTATCATACAAACAGAAATGAGTAGAAACAATCAATAATAAACAAGTGTTGGATCATTTACACTCAGAGAATCAATTTGTATATCTGAGCCAACACTTCCATCATAATGGGTACATCTGGTACCGCCTCACATGTCAGGGCAATGTGTGTTTACATAAACTGTATTAACGATGGACCCTACCCTTGAGGGACAATGAACAAATCCAATAATGAAGAGAAATGTATTTAATGTATTTCTGGATACAGTCTTGTATTGCATGAGAGTTCAGCTGGGGGGCTGCTGGTGTTTATTCCAGGTCCAACAAGCCATTAAAATAAGAATGTAAACAATGAGTGCAGAACAACCGCGGAGCAAACCATGCACATTCTGTGAAGTATAATTTAATGAGTTTTTTTGTTGTGGCTCTGGCTCACTTTAATCCGGTCAAAGTACAGACCTGAAGCACTCATTATTATTATTATTATTATTATTATTATTATTATTATTTATTATTATTATTATTATTATTATTTTAGCTTCCCTATCACCTTTAATTCTTATAGTTTTAAGAGTTTGGGAGTTTGCATTGTATATTCTGCTCAGCCAGGTCACTCACACCCTGTGCAAATTTTAAGGTAATGGAAACATTTACGTTATGATAACTTCATGAACATGTCAGTACGTAATTTCTTTTTCAAATATTTTTAGAGTTGACAGGGATTGACAGAATCTTACACACTGCACCTTTAAAACACATCTGCTGGCATCTTCCTCTAACCTGTAGCCCATTACAATACAGCCCTTCTTACCATGCTTGTTCTATACACTCATTTCACATTCACAGTTCCATGTCTCCATTCCAGCTGGTCATCATTATCCAGAAATTACAGCTCATTTTCCACTCATTCACTCACACTGGTCTGTAATCCTGTAATCCAGATCACTGTTCCTTTCACTCCCCTCCACATTAACACTCCTCACTTCTGTGTTGTGTCGTCCGTCGAGTTTTTCATGCCAGTGTGACTCTCCTGTGCTCTTCTGGACTGGCTGTGATAAAAGGGGCACAGGCTGTGATTTGTAATCCTCCATTTGACACCACATGCCAGATAATGAATCACAAATACACAACTGCAAAATTCTCCGTTGGAGAAGCACAAGATAAAACCGCAGATCCAACATGTCTTTGGAATGATAATAGCAGCGTGGACGGAACGGCAGTAACCAAGAGCTACCCACTTTTATCTTTGTAGTCACAAAATACATTTAAAAAGCATCTTTTCAGCTATGAAACAGTGCGAAAAAGGCACATCCTACAGTAAATAGGAATTGATAAAGCACATTGTGGCAAAGCTTAAAAGTTAATGCAGCTACCAATAATGATTTGAGCCAGCGTGAGTGCGCTTCAGCGGCTTCTCCACAAACCGCATCTGAATCCAGCAGGAGGCTGCAGGAAGCTGACAGATCTGCAGAGATGATGTGATGCACCTCAAGTCAACATGGTGCAGAATCTCAATGAAGGTTTCCAACATCTTGAGGAAGTCAAGGCACTGAACCGAAGAACTGAGGCTATTCTGAGTAAGGCAGAGTAAGGCTCCGCTAAGTGTATGCATGGTGTCCCTAATAAAGTGCTTTTTATTATTATGATAAAGTCATTATGATGGATTTTTTTTACTGGATTATTAGTTAGAATAATATGCACAGGGGGCCCACGCTGATCCTATTTGCTGATTAAAAGCTCATGGTCAGTGTTCTGGAGGAACACTGAAATCACTGCCATGTCCCCTGGACAGTTGCCTCTATGTCACGATTGATTTGCTTTAGCCAGTTAATGTGTTTATAATCTGATTTATAATACCAACCACACAGATGGACACTGATATAGAAACAATCACTGCAGATTACAGATCTTATACAACTCTAGTGAAACTCATCATGGATGATGGAAGATTCTCCGTCTGGATGATGTCACAATATTTTATATACAGTTATTATTATATATACCTCATTTCAAAATGAGTGCCTTAACTATAAGGTACCAACTTGTTCATTTTCACGGGCACAACCAAATGTACAAATGGAGGTCTGAGTTCAATGTCTCTGCCATAGATCTCTGGCACTGACCAGTGCCACTGCTTCAAACTTGATAGAATGAATATGTGTAAGATTAGATTTTGAAAAGCCGCCAAAGCGGCATATCTGGGGATCCATTTAGAAAGTAACTCCATGGAATGAAGATAAAATATCTGAGAGAACAGGCCAAAAAACCACGCAGTTTATTACACTGCCAAATGGATTGGATGGAAAGTGTCTGCTAATAGACCACATGTAAAATAAACTGCTGCGAGACGGACGGAGGTGTGTGCTGCTTGGAGATGAGGAGGTGAATGGGACGGGGAGAAAAGGCTTTGAATTGCAGGTAAATGTCACAAAATTCCCTCAACAGTTTTGACTGAATCCATTAAAACATTAAGACATCAAAACATTAATCCATTAGCAATAACAAGCTCCAGCTGGCACTGGGAGGCTGAGTTCACTCAGGACTCAGAATAACTACCGTACATCTACAGTAGGGGAAGGAATGGGAGAAACTAGAATGCCTATTCCCTTGGATTTAAAGGGGCAGTGTGTAAGATTTTAGAGGAAATTTGGTAGATAGGTACAAATATTGTGTTATTATCATTCATTCATTGAGTTGTTGACCCTAATATGAATTATTTTAGTGTATACCATGGGTGGGTCCCCTATATGGAGGCGTCCATGTTGAACCACCATAAACATTAGCCCAGAATGGAGTTTTAATGAAGTCACCATAGTTTCCTTGCACATGCTTGGAAAGTTGAAGTGATGTGAGGGATTTTCAGCCGTAACATGCAACCTCACCAGTAGATGTCACAACAATTATACACACTGCACCTTTAAGTACCCCACAGCAAACCCATGTAAGGTGCAAACCCTGAGGGCCTTGCTAATTAGGGGTTTGAACCCAGACAGACTGTTACAACATAAGTCCAGTGGTTGATGTCTGTGGCAGGATCTTATCATTCTGTTGTTTTGTTATCAAGTAATAAAGTGATCATTTTCACCATCTATTTGAATTATGTCTCTTATTTCCATTGATATATTGAATTCACAAAACTAAAATGTGCATGAAAAAGATTGATAAAGTGTCAAATCATGAGACTGAATTCAATTCTACACCCTTGACTGAATATACAGTATCTCACATTTCAAGCAAAAAATACATTGAGCTGGGAATAAGTAT
Source organism: Chascanopsetta lugubris (assembly GCA_016785325.1). Classification (NCBI taxonomy): domain Eukaryota; kingdom Metazoa; phylum Chordata; class Actinopteri; order Pleuronectiformes; family Bothidae; genus Chascanopsetta; species Chascanopsetta lugubris. The sequence continues at coordinate 18,954 of JAFBJT010106750.1, read as the reverse complement.
TGTATGTTTGTGAATGCTCACGTGTGTGTGTGTGTGTGTGTGTGTGTGTGTGTGTGTGTGTGTGTGTGTGTGTGTGTGTGTGTGTGTGACCCTCACGGAGTGCGATAAGGTGACAGACAGCTCTGAGGTCAGTGTTGCAGTATCTCGCAGACAGCCTGCTTGGCCTGTGGGTGGTTCAGCCAGACATCTGCTGAAGTCACATCGGATCCCGCGGGGCATGTCTGCCACCCCTCGCCTCAGCTAACCCCACATCCGCCGCCAGTGAGGATTTACATAATGTGCGACAAGGTGAGAGGGAGTATAGCTATGTTGCCAGAGGCTGATATCACATCAGGTCTTGAGGGTTTGAAGATAATGTTGTCTCAGTCATTGGGGGCGTGTCCTCTTAAACACCGACAGGTGATCGGGGGCAAAGGGAGTTTGCACAAACAGCAGCATATCTAACGTGTGTCAATGAGTCGCTGGATGATATTTAAGTCAGGTTAGATCAAATATACTTTTATTTGTAGCAGACATTGGTTCAAATGAAGCTACTTCAGACTGAATGTAGCTTCAAGGTCCAGTATGTAGGACTTCAGTGTAAATAATTTCAAATTCTATTTGCAGAAACTGAATCAAATGATCAAACTGATGTTCATCACTCAACTAGTATAGGCTATTGTTTTCATTACCCTTGGATGAGCCCTATGTATTTACATAGGGAGCAGGACCTCTCTATAGAACAGGGGTGTCCAAACTACGGCCTACGGGCCACCTGCGGCCCGCCATCCATTTTTCATTGAGCCATATCAAAAATCTAAAAATATAATGGATTATGGCCCAAACCGAGCGCGTTGTTGGCAATGCATTTCTGCGTGTGCACTGTAGATTGCCGTAACTCCATCAGAGCAATTCAAACGGTTTCTGAAAGCTGAGGCACTGCGCTTTAAAGCCACTTCAGTGTGATTACAGTAATTTCACTCCTGCCTCTCCTGGGACCCCGGAAAACAGCGGCTGTGAGTGACGGAGTGAAGAGATACACACAGCAGACCAGCGACAGAAAACAACAAAGTATTATAAGTGCTTTGTGTGTGTGTGTGTGTGTGTGTGTGTGTGTGTGTGTGTGTGTGTGTGTGTGTGTGTGTGTGTTGTGTGTGTGTGGGCGCCAAGAAATGTTTCATAAGGTTCACCCTGTGCGCTCGCCAGTGCTTGCGTGCGTGCGCCTAGATTAGGATGCACGGTATACTGGTACTTAGTAAGTACTGCAGAAGTAAGGTACTCAAAACAATACTATACTGTGTTCGGAAATGCACCGGTATTCTTTACTCTCTAACGAGGCTGCGGTGCACCCCGCTTTGCTGCTATGAGTATCATTTCAACCGGTGTGCGCTGTCCGTGAGCCAAGGCACAGTGTCAACATGAGAGAGGGAGGGAGGGAGGAAGGGGGAGAGAGAGAGAGACAGAGACAGAGACAGAGAGAGACAGAGACAGAGACATGGGGGGGTGGGGACGCAGGCAGACAGAGAGAGAATGAGAACTCCGGTCTTTAAGAGGGACAGAAAGGGAGGGAGAGAGAGCAAGAAAAGGAGCGAGGGAGAGAGATGTGCAGGGAGAGAGGCAGTGTGGTAGAGACAGAGAGAAATGGAGCGAGAGAGAGGGGGGATACCACTTTGCATTTTCCAAAAATATAAAGAAAACCTGTGAAATTGTCACTAGTGTATCAGCATACTGAAAAATATTTTTGCAGCCCGTGACAGGTCCTGAAATGACCGATGTTTTCTGCTGGAGCTTTAATAAATATACAGACATTTGAATATATATATATATATATATATATATATATATATATATGAGTTTTTTTCAACTGCATCAGTGTGGTTCATTTGGCTCAGACAGTGTGTCGGAGCCCTGGAGGGAGTCAGAGTCTGAGGCATCCGACCCTTTCAGCTGTATCTGAGAAGCATCTGAAGTACACAAATGATTCCACAATATGTATATTACATATATCACTATACATATTGTAAATATATAGGCATGATAAATACATATACAGTTGAGAAAGCCCGCTTTAGAAACATTTTTCATGAGGCAGTATATGTCATCTGGTGAGTGGCCCAGTCCTTTGTATATTCTTCTGTATGTGGCCCTCAGGAAAAAAGGTTTGGACACCCCTGCTATAGAGGTTGCATTGTTTTTGCAGTCGCCCAGAATGGACAGACTAAACACATTGTTAGCTTTTAAAGTAACTGAATGTTCTCTTGGAAGCGACAGGTGAGATGGGAGATAATCAATTATTCTTCACAATGTGCCTTTATATATAAGTACTTAAATCAGACTTCAACAAACAGACAAGCATCCATATGTACTAATGGATCATAGAGACAATCAGTGTTATCTTGGCTGTTTATGATCTCTTTAACAGGAAGAAAAACCAATTGCTTCCTGCATACAGAGATCATAGTTTGCCCTCATATCTTTGAAAGATATCTTTACATTTAATAACCTGCTTTCAAGAAGGGAAATGCAATCAGTGGAGTCAGTGGAGAATAAGTGGAGGAGACCAGAGTAATAACAAACTCTAACACAAATCTTTGATCAAATATTTATACTTCACCCCCCATAACACATTCCCACAGGACACATATAAGTCTAAGTATACCAGTGTACAGTGTATTGGTGCCATAGTCACAATCTCCACAGTTCATGTGAGACTATCATCATGTATTTTTTACTAGTGTCTTCATTTAATGTGTTTTCTGTGTGAGTCATATTGGCAAAATGTGTCTCTAGAGAGGTGGTTTTGATTAGTTTGTCTCTTTGACGGTATTATAACCATGCAAGACACAGTCTAGGAGCTGTGCAGGTGTGTATCGGTGTGGAGCCGGGATGAAAAGAAAGGCTGAGTATAGGAATAAGGGCATTTTCGAACTCATGGGAACCATGTTGAGGGGTGCCATGACTGCTGGGATCCCATTAAAATGTGCTTTCTAGTTATCCAGCGGACTTAATGCAGCTGAAATAACAACACTCTGGGGTGTGCAAGTGGAAAGTTTGTGGAGTAAGGTCAGTGATGAGGAAAAGTGAAGCAAGGGGCCAAAAATGAGAAATAAGTTGTAGCAGCACGGATGTTGGGAAAATTGAATGAACCCAAAGTGATGGGAAAAAAATAAAAACAAAAAGAGTCTGGGATGGAAAATGAGAAAGAACAAAAGGGGAGGCGCTTTAATGAGATGAAAAGTGCGGCCGCAGGCTCAATGCAGAATTCTCTCTCTTCAACAAAGCAAAGCAAACAGATGTGCTCCTCTAACTGAGGTATTGCCTGTTTAATAAACGACCTGCCCTGTAGAAGAATACTGTACAATGCTACCGACGCTGCTCAAGTTCTCTGTTGGTGAAGAAAAGTAATTAAAGCAACTGCACCAACGAGACAGAAGGATTCTGTAATAACAAAAAGAAAAAGCTAAAAGAACAGGTCCCCTATTATACAGAGGTATCTGTTTACTGGTCTCTCTGTAGAGGGTAAGATTTGCATGTTGTTACAAATTAGAAAACTGTGTGCTATTCTAATGCAGTGTGTGTTATTCAAGCATTCAGTCCTGTGCACACACGCGGTTTTCAGGTGTGATGCTGAAATATGGATCGCGTACTTTGGAGTTGGGAGTTTGTTGTGAAAGCAAAAGAAAAAAGAAAAGACCTTCCATAACCTGCTCAGTTGCCTGGATCAACTTGTGGTTGGCTATCAAGTGAAATGACTTGAGTTATACTTTCCCAGAAACTAAAATCGATGTGATCTATATGGAATTTCACTCTCTCAGGTCTTGGCTTCCTCTGACATAATTGCAACAATGCAAGATATCTCAGGCATCTTTAGTCCCTGGAGCTAAACGGCAACATCCACCTCCACACTTCAGCCCAAGACGAGACAAAAACAAGCCCCATCATCTCTGTTATGAGTTCCCTTTACTTTTAATTAGCAGTTTTTCTATAAATCTTCCTTGCATGCTCATTCCATGTATTTCCTGCAGTCAGAAAACAGGAAAGCTTCCTTGCCAACTCTGCTCATAAATGTAGCCCAAGCAAAGCATATTGACGCCATAATCCAATAAAAACTCCAATATGTCAGGCAGAAAAAAGAAAGGTCATGTGCTGGGAATCCACTACCTGCCACATTGTGTCCCAGCTGATTGCTCACGTACCTGCGGCCTGTCCCACAACTCCACAAGAGCTGAGCTGATCCTGGATGCAGCAACAACACAGTCAGCCACCATGATGACATCACATGATCCAGCTGGAGCACGACGGGATCCACGGGAAGCTACATTTTCAGTGCTGACCACCGGTGGAAGTCATGTGACCTATGACTGGTTCGTCTGTACATCAATCAACCAAGCAAACGAGTGGGTCACAGTTGAAATGGCATTAAGATGTGAGTTGCTTGTTCAAACAACAAATAAGCTTCAAATAACGGAGAGTGTAACACATGGAACTCAACCCTTGAGTTCTCATCCTCTCATGCACAACAAAGAGAAAAACTTTTCCAACAACCCACTCTTTGTATGATGAAAGTGGAAACAAGATAAAATGACAATATGTGAAGCGTAGATCACACTTTCCGCTCTTTGTTCTGCGACTCACAAGTAAACTTTTGTCCCTCGTGAGGCCGAGCCATGACCGCTTCTCAATATATCTAATTCCCCTTTGTCCGAACCACAGCTGGTTATTTCCACCGAGCTCGGCCGATGATCTGAATGATAATTAGCATAATCACGGAGGTGTTGCACAGCAAACTAATAATCACCCTCATTAAAGTGTGCGAGAGAGTACAAGGGGTCGAGAGAAGTTGGAGGAGCCATTATGTACTTGCAATTAGCACAAAGGGCCGTTGCTATAGTGAGCAGGTATTTCAGAACAACAAGCGGGCACACAAATATCTGACCACCCCCGCAATCACTCACACGTGCGCACACACACACGCACACACACGCGCACACACACATACAGAGTATACCATAATCTGGTAATGAGGAGCACGATGTCTGACCGATCAAGATGATATTAGATGAGAAGCTGACTTCATGCTTGAAGAAAACTAGATGCCATGTCCCACAAGAATTAAGCAGAAGTCAGAAGGTGAGGTGAGGTGGTTAAAAGACCCACACAAAATTAAACATTTGGTATGTAATTATCATTTTTCTCTGAAGTTATATTTAAGTGACGGGAGGGAAAGAAGTCTTACATTTATGTTTTAAAGATGGACGGTGCAGCAGCATCAGCAGCCACCATCCTGTCAGTGGTGAAGTTTAGGAGACATGACTTAATTGAGTTGATTTGAATCAACTCAATCGACGAATTAGCATAACCAAAATGTTTAAATAATTAACTGTAAACAAAAAGAGGATTTGTTGAATTTACAGTGATTCAACCTAGCATCTATGGATAATCTTTGTGTAAATAGATACTTTCTGTTGTTTTATTTTTCACCAGTCATTAAATCTAATGCATTACATAAAAAGGATTCTAAGCATGCATTAAAATATATGGCCACTGTGCGACATTAGTCGCATTCAGAGAGCTTTTCTCAAAGAGCTGCACAAATGTGTACTCTCTGTCAGCCCTGTTAGCTGCTGTGTCTCACACATTTCAAGAAAACCCACAGACCACATGCAGAGCAGAAGGTCAGAGAAGGTAGAACAGGAAGAACAGAATCACTGACAGGAGCACAACAGGAACACGGGTACAGTGGAAGTTGCGGTGACCTGGAAGTCAAGTTCGACCGGACGGAAACTTTTCAACAAATTGGACCATTTTTGGATTCAATCACACAAACACAATCTTCACCTCTTTACTGCACCTTAGAAACATAAACGCCTGACACAAATTCTCCCTGTAGGCGATTACCTCATCCAGTTCACTCGATGTTCTCTCTTCCTCTGACTCAGTTAGATTTAATTAACCTTTATGAAAATGTGGAGTACAATATTAAACGATATTAAAGGCAGATTTTATAAGAGCTCTGACTGACGTCTCACTGAAGTAACTGCACTAACTTTTGAGGAAGCAGAATCCAATTAGACTATTTAAAGCGAGGGTCGGTAGATTGTTCAAGTTTGATGAGGGAGTATTATCTTAAATTATCTGATTTCTTTACTATGCAAACGTGCATTAGGAACATATCAAACATATCACATTCTTACATATTATATTATATCAAAGGTGCAGGGTGCTGGATGGAGCGTTAAGTTGCAGTTTGCTAGTTTGTGTATACCTTACCCTCCAAAAAATAATTTTATAAAAAATATTTATCAAATCTAAACATTTAGGTAAAATCAAATATAAGAATATATATATATATATATACATATCCACATATTTTTATATATATATATCTTAGAATAAGCCTCATGTTAGACATGTTGGCGGAGGAAATTGCTCTTTTATCCACTGCCTCAAGATGTGACTTCATCAGATGTGAAATGTTTGAACATGTGAACTTAAAGACCTCGCCTCACTTTGCCCTAGTCTGTTGCTGACTCGGATATTTGCCATTGACATGAATATGAGTTTGAAAACATGAATAACATACAAATCAATGTGATACAAAAACATGTCTACTGTTCTAAAAACGTGTACATGCGTAGTCCTCAGAGTATATATGAGTCAGCAAAATGCAAGTTCAGCCCCGACCTTTCCAACTGTATTATTCTGATGGGGCGACCACACTGCCAAAAGACAGACTTACCCCCTCAAACATCTTCTATCTTTTTTAAGCGTCGCAAAATGATGTGTAAAGCATAATTCATACGGATATGTTTCTTTCATTCTTGAAAAAATGCCTACAGTCTCCAAAGAGAGGCAGCGCTCGACCCAAATGTGATGAAAGGGGATTGGCTGACTTGTCCTGACCCATTTCCATGATCTAAATGTGGTACAACCCAGCAGCTTTCCAGGAGTTTGAGGCTGATCTAAGTATATGAAGTGGAGCTTCAATCAGTGAGGATGAAGGGGACAAAGTAGAACAGTGTTATCTGCACTTAGCGCCCAGACGTAGAATTAATTAATTTAAAGTTCATCCAGCTCAGTTATCAACAATAGACCAAAGGAGAGTGCGGCTGAGGACACATTTTAATTGATCAAAACATAAGTTAGCGTATTATCTAATGGTAAATGAAATACCTTTTGTGATGCAAATCAGAGCCACAGGTGGATGAACCAAATTAAAGCCAGTGAACATGCAGAGTATATTAATGTGTCGATCAGGCAAACAGGGGTGATAGATGCTGTCTAACACAAACAGGATGTTATCGCTCTCATTGTTACGGATCAGTCCAGCTAATTTAACTCCAGATTAATCTTTTTTAATGGTTGATGTTTATGATAACATGCAACAGTTTAATTACATAATTCCCAGTTTGCAAGCCAAACCTTACCATGCATTTTAATCAGCAACAGTGATGATAACACTTATAAAAAATACTCAATAAAACCAGTGGCTTAATGACGTAACTGCACTTGAAGGTGCAGTGTATACGATTTCGGTACATTTTTGTCACTTCTGTCTACAGAAATAAAATAACAAACAATTGTATAGACATTTTTACAAATACATAATCACACAAATGTATGATTTGCGCCCTTAAATGTATATTTACACCAGGACTGTGTCCAACCCATCGGTGCTGCCATGTTTTTACAATGGCCAAACGTGGATGTACGAAACATGTTATGAGCTTTAATGACAACTGAGGACTACCACAGGTTCTCCTTGCATGTTTGAATGGGAGGGGTGAGCTGATGGATACAATGTGCAACTTCACCTGTAAATTTGATTAGTTGCTGTGGATGAGACGCAGAGTACATCAGACGAGCTGAATCTGACCTCTGAACAATGTCCTCGAGCGAGACATTCGTCTGACAGCTCGTTCGAGGCCTGACCACACACACACACACACACACACACACACACACACACACACACACACACA
>JAFBJT010106749.1:114115-155784 GCA_016785325.1 Chascanopsetta lugubris | reverse complement strand
CCCATTCTGCAGGATTGCATCATTATTTCCGATTCGAGGAGGGGGGGGGGTTCTCTGTTGACTGCAGTTACCCTGAGATCACTATGCAGTCTCGTTGATAGCAAATATTGGTATAGAATTTGTATCAAATGAAAAATTGCTACAAATTAAATTTAGAAGCTTTTCAGTCACTGAAAACAACCTGATTGGTGAAGCTCTATGGCAATAATCACTTCACAGTGTTAATCTTGACTTTAGTTGAATGTTTTTTTTTTAAGTGAACCTGTGATGCACAACTAAACACTCACTGCTGTGCAGCTTCCATTGATGTAATGCTGTTTTTAATACGTATTAAACATTGTAGGATTATGAACAGTAACATGCACAGTGCAGAGTAGATAGAATACAAATACCCACGGCAGTCAGTCTTGGTTTCCTGACCTTGATCCCTGCTGAAAGAAGTATTTGATGCATTGCCAAGACATTTTGGAGAATCAGAGAGCTAAGGGGGATGAACCTTGACAACATATGATCCAATGTTATTTCAGTGACATATAGATCCTTAATTGGCATGTACTAAGTTGTGTGTGCTTTGCATAGTAACAATGGTAGTTTGAAAGTTACCCAGGACATTATCAGAGATGAGGCAGCACCTCAGAGTAGTCAAGGAGACACTGAGCACACAGGGTTGACAAGAGAAAGAGCTAATAAGACAAAGTCCATCCTGTTTGTGCTGCTGATCGCTTTAACCCTTTGATGCACAACATATGTACACCCCATCGAATGCACAACGTGGGTTAAACATGAGCCATATTGATTTGCCATGTAATTTCATGCTGGGTCAGTGTTTCTTTGTTGTATCTCATTCAATCAATGTATTGAGTGAATATATTGTTTTTCATTAGTACTGATCAGTATTTCCATTTTTCCTCTTTCTTATATTCTGAACAAAAATAGGTTGTGCATTATTATATCAAGCTTACACTTATGTATTATGTATTTGGGTGGATCATGATCAAAACAAGTGAATTGCAGAATTTCTGGAATGCTGAATGGTTAAATTAATTGATTGCAAAGATATAGCAAATAAAAACTCATCAAAGGGTACATTACACAGGACTTAGTGACATCTTGCATCCGCATGTTGCTGCTAAATACTTCTCACCCATTCTTTCTTTTCAAAGCTTATAGGAGAACCTGTGACAGCTTCACTTATTATCAAAACTTAAAAAAATTTTACTTTTCAAAAACATGGCGGCCTCCATAAAGAGGACCTGCACCAAAATAAAATACTGAGGCCTCATTCAAGGGGTAATGAAAACGATAACTCATACATCATGGTGATTCTACTCATTACAACACCAGTGTGGTAATGATGAGTTATTTCTGCCTGTCATGTCTCTGTGCTCCCCCTCCCCTCGTGTCTCCCCTGATTGCCTCGATGTGTGTCACCTGCATTGATTACCCTGCTCTGTGTCACCTGCCCTCATTATGTTTCCGCCCCTTTACCCCTTTCACTTGCCTCCTTCCCTCCCCTCGTTGCCAGATTGTCTTGTACTCATGTCGAGCTTTCCAGTGTTCATTCCCAGTTGTTTTCTCGTGTTCCCGACCCCTACCTGTCTCCGGACTTTGACTCTGCCTCTTCCTTGCGATCTGTCAACCCGTGTGCCTACTCCTGATTGTTTCTGGACTTTGATTCTGCCTGCCCCTGGTAACTTGTCTGCCCATGTGCTTGTACTGTGTACCGAACCCGGTCTGAATACACCTGATTCAAGCCTATTCTGTTCCTGTGTGGTTGTGCGTTGGGGTCCCCAGCTCTGTACGTTACACTGCCATTGAAATAATTCTAATTCTAATTGAAGTTTTAAAGGTGCAGTGTGTAAGATTTTGGTCATTTTTGTCACTTTTTGTCTAAGAATATTACAAAACTATTGCATACTGACATTTTCATGAATTCATAATCACCTAAATGTTGAATTTTTCCCATGACCTGACATGAATGCATGTTCAGAAGGGTGAGGGCGAGGTGAAGGATACAACATGCAACTTCACCTCTAGATGTCACATGTAATATTTTAGCTGCAATGAGCTTGGTATGTATTTATAAAATACTGTCTTGATTATAAAACCAGTTATATTCAATGACCCGTGTTCCTTATCACATATAAAGACTGCGTATAAGCTATAGATCTGATGTTTGACAAATGAGGAATTATTCATAAAGTAACTACATGTACTTCCTCACAGATCACATTCGCTCAAATCATCCAGTTCCGGACTGATTCCTGCTCTTATAAATGTTGTAACCCAGTTACTTTAACATTGTTTGAGGTCCATTTATGAGGAGCCAAGTCCACTGTATGGGCTGCGCTTGAAATTTGCAAATGTAATCCCCATGTTGATTAAACATGTATGAACAACATGATGTGCACTATTTTCCCTATTTTTATCTAGAGTGCATTCAGCCATGTGACCAAATATCACTCTGGTGTCTCTTGAGCTTGAGTGTTTGTTGTTGTTGAGTGCTTATCATTCTGTTACGTTGGAGACATTTCCCGTATCTTTTAACTTTTAAATTTCATCTCTGCCTCTGGCCACCCTCAGGTTGACTATCCATGCCGAGTGCCCCATGCACCTGGAGGATTTCCCCATGGACGCACACGCCTGTCCTCTGAAGTTTGGAAGTTGTAAGTCAGTCCCGACGGGAGAACAGATCTAATAGTGCTGCAGATAGAGCTGTGATTTCTCTCTGCAGGTTTCAGTGCCAGTAGCTACCCTGTCAACTTCAAACCAAGCTCACTGGGAAATATACAAAGGGGATAACTGTCGCTTTGAGAGGAGTCTCTTGTAGCAACACAGCAAAATGAGTCAACCATCAGCTTCAAGTCTGATCTCCCAGGATCAACATTAGCCCATAAAAGTCACTAAATTTGAACAATTAGGCTATTTGTATTTCGAGCATTTGAACCAATCTTAACTTATTACAAATATAGTACAAGAGGTCATATACATTTTATTAAGATACTGGTGACAAGCTTTGTTCATTGTTATTAAAGGCACAGCTCTGCTTTTTCATTTGGTGCCATATTAAGCACTTGTGCAAAGGTGGATAACTTATACCATCACTCACCATGCTGCCTTTTTTGGAGACAGACAGGGGAAATCGAATGTGATGAGGACAGTAGAAAAATGCATAAATGACGGATAAGTACTTTTTAGACTGACAATTAAAACCCATGGTCTAAAGTTGTTTCGGATTAAATTTCCCATAAAAATCCCACCCTAACCCTTTTTAAATATATTATATCTATCTATTGTAACATTGCATCGCTTGATGACAAACTCGATAGGAATCACCCTTTACTGATTAATCCTGAGGATTGTTAGCAGTCACTCTGTCACCACTTTGAAAACAAGGTGCTGAGCTACGTATAGTACATACCCCAATCAATTGTTGAAAATGTATTTTCTTTATGTTGCCTCACGTGTTCATTTCTAATCCACCTCACAAACTCTGGTTTGCTCAGATGCTTATACCAACAATGAGGTGATCTACCTGTGGACCCAGGGAGACGAGCGGTCGGTGGCCGTGGCGGAGGACGGTTCCAGGCTGAACCAGTATGACCTACTGGGACACGTTATTGGCAAGGAAACCATCAGCTCCAGCACAGGTAGACAATGTTTCTCCTTCAGCCCAAACAACAAAAGACACTTTACCTTGGATTAAATCAGACAGTGTATTAGATAAAGAAAATGCTGAGGCCTGATGCACAACACCACACAGAGCTTTTATGGCTTTTACATTCATTGGACAAACCAAACTGTCCTTTGATGGAGGGTATTGCAACGGCACAAAATTAGTGCATCATCAAATATCCCTTCTTTTCTGTTGACACGCAGACCTGTTTTTTAATCTTCTATTAAAATAATATTTTAAGGATAAAGTATCTAATACAATTATTTGTATACCCCTCATTTTTTGTCTCATTCTCACCTAATGAATGTGCACAAGAGCTGAAGGCCTGAAAGAACACCTTGGTGCATCTGCTCCATGGGCCAGACAATACAAAAGTCAACCTGTGCAAGATGCTCATAAACTCCATATGAAGATGGACATAGCCATAGTCACTCATTGGTTTCTGCAGAGTGTGTTTTAAGCCATCTTGGCAATGCCCAACTGCTCCTAGTTCAATGTTCATTCCGAAACGGGTAAGGAGGCGGAGCACTCACGGTTGTGGGTGGGCCCCTGGTGCCGTCGCATGGCAGTACGTTCCAGGTTGGCAGGTTTTGCTGCCTGTTGGAGTCAACCCCCAGTGGCCCCCCTATGGACTGCAAGTTGATAATTGAGGTTGCCCCTCAATTATGCTTCACGGAAAGAATGGCGGCCCAGCCCCTGATGCTGTCTCCAGTTCTTATAATACATCAGTGATGAGGAGAGAGTTGCCAAGTTATTCTGATAGAGAGGGAGTGACATCAATAAAGCACCTAAGACAATTAGATAACAGGCTTCAGGTATCACAGGATAAAGTGCTGAATGCTGCAGAGCTAAAGATAAAAGGTAGCTGCAGCGGAGGCAGTGGGAAATTACTCAGAGAGAACACAAAAGGTTTTCATTTCAAGAGATTGAGCCTCAATGTGTCACTCTCCGGAGGTGCGCTCCGCAGTCACAGATCCGTCTGACTTCAAGTCGTGTTTGGAAACTAAATGCTTTGTTGGATGACCCTGAAGTTTTGGAAGCTGTTGAAATACGAGAGCGTGTGTTACTCCGCTGGGAACACTTTCCTTGAGTGTATCTTTAGCACTGCACAGGTTTGAACTGGCAGATTTCCGAAGCTTTTTGAAGGAACTAGATCCACTCGAAGTCTGAGTGTAAGGACCGCTGGGGCCAATCTGACTCCTTTCAAAAACAAGCTCAGCTTGAGGATGTCAGATTCTTTTAAACCTAATGGTGCGGCGAGCCGGGCGACAGGCTGGATTTGAGCCAGTTCAGCTCCAGTTAGATTCTGCTTCGAAAAATTGTCAGAATAAAATAAATAGATAAATAACACCTCAGGGAGTGAAAGGCTGTTTTTTTCGTATATCTTTGCAACACAGATTACAGACATGGCAGTGAGAGCCGGCGCTTAAGGGGAACTGTGATTTTTGTCCATTCACTGCCAAAATCAAAGCTGAAGGAAATGATTTACAAATGTTTTCTAGCAAGGTTTGATGAGGTGGGCACAACACAGGCAGAGAAATCTGTGGGGAAATGTGAGGGTAGTGTTTGAAAGAGGCCTTCCACTGAAAAACAGATTCTGAGACTCAGAGGTTCGATGTTACGTTAAATCGCATGTGTCAAACCCGTGGGCCAAATGTGGCTACTCTAGTTAATTACACATGCCACTTATTATGTGGAGCAGTATATTCAGTCAGTGTGTATACAGCATGTTTACATTTTCTCATGTATGTATATATGTATTTTCTCATGCATATCCAATATTTGTAACTTGAATAAATGATAATCAAGTATGAAGACAGTTATTTTACAATATGTCATGTCATGTCATCTCCTACCGCTTATCCAGCATTCTGGGTCATGGGGTATTTCTACCAGTATGCATAGGGCCTTTTCAGGGTGAAGGTGTTAGGGCCATTGACACTCTGCAGCAGGGCCCGAGTGGGATTTGAACCAGTGACCTTTGCTTCCAAAGGAGACTGCTCTAACCATTGAGGCACTGCCGCCCCTATTTTATAATATGTTAAGTAGTAATTATCTTTAGTCCCACAATTAAACCGGCCCTTTGAGAGCAACCATACTGCACACCATGCTGATCTGGCCCTCAGTAAAAAAGAGTTTGACACCCCTGCCTTAAATGGTGGCTCAGAACAGATGTAACCAATCCACATGGACAGTGTTCTAAAAGCTTTTTTTGACATCCATCACTCAAACATGTCACAAATAGATAGAATCCACTTCATCAAACATGTGACTCTGCTATGACTTAACTTTGTCCCTTGTGCACCAAGGCCATTTTCCACCTGACACAAGGCTCCGAATGCCATTGGCTATTTTTACACTATCAATAATGTTGACCTTACGTTGTTTCCGTGGGGCACTAATAGAATATGTCATGCATATTTCCACTTCATTCTCATTAGAGCAGTGTCTGATTATGACCCGCATCAATAAAACGTCCAGTCCATCGAGAGTCCAAGATTCTTGCAACCTTCAATGAAAAATGTCACCATTGTTGTTTGTGGTCATCCATCCATCGAATATTTATAGCGCTTATCCTCGCAAGGGTGCAGGAGTAGTTGGAGTCACTCCCAGCTGACTTTGGCTGAGAGGCAGGGTACATTCAGGACAGGTCAGCAGTTGACCACAGGGCCAATATACAGACACAAACAAGCTAAGAACTATGCTGAATGATGTTTTTGTGTTTTGTGTTTTGTGAGACAGAAAAAAAAGGATTTTAAGAGACCGGTTCCAAATTTCTTTCTTTTTCATCAGTAATTGTGTGTCTACATAATAGCGTTGAGCAATAGGACCCAATCAAAAATCCCAATATAGATATTTTACTTTGACAATAACTATGAAAGTCATGACATAATAAAGATTTTGAAGCATACAGTGTGTGCTAGCACCAAAGTGAGTAAGCACTGTCTGCCCGTTTCACCGAAAAATATATATTTTTATATGAGTTGATACATAAAAACAACAATGGTTTCTTTTTGTATAATCCTCATGCAGTCTGGTAGGAAGCTAGCTGCATCAGCGCACTCAGCTGCTGACAGACAAAGATGAGGACAATGATCCCAGGCACTGGTCAGAGCCTTTTGTGGATTAAATGGGTCAAATGCTTTAGTCTCAGATAATGTGGTTTCCCCAGCTACACTGCTGCTTTGTGAGGGAGTCAGATCAACAAACTTTTTCACTCCGGCTCTCAGTGTCCTGCCTTTAATGTGCCACCTCCTACGCAAAGAATTCATTCGTGGGTAGTGTTTCGTTACTGAATTATTATCTTTTTCCCACATTTCCCAATGCCACTAGTGTATTCAGTTTTCATGGTTTAATGGTTCATCTGAGGCAATGAAGATGAATGTGTGAACTACTGTGGTGACGCAACCGTCCACGTTAATGGTCCAACTTTAATTACTAAGAATGTTTTTCACCTTGTGTTGCTCCCAGCAGAATCAATAATCATGAAACTGTGTGTGTGTCTGTGCGTGTGCGTGTGTGTTTCTCCCCATCTCTCTTTACACCTCTCTCCTCTCCCTTAGGAGAATATGTAGTGATGACAACATATTTCCATTTGAAAAGGAAAATAGGCTATTTTGTGATTCAGACGTATCTGCCGTGCATCATGACCGTCATACTGTCTCAGGTCTCCTTCTGGTTAAATAGAGAGTCGGTTCCTGCCCGCACGGTGTTCGGTGAGTGCTATTCTTTGTTTTCATTCACACAAACATCTAAAACAAATGACACTAACACTAAATGATTAACAGAACATGCTATACAGTTGTGTAAGCTTTTTTCTTGTTGTTGTTGTTGTAGTTGTAAACCTATTAACCACTTTGCTTGGAAAGAAGCCGTTCTCTGTCTGCTGTATAGTTCAAATGACAGGGTCACGTTTTGAATAATGAACTGTACAAATCTTAGAGGTACAGTGTGTTAACCTGCGTGAGATCTGGGCGCAGATACATGCTGCGTGAATAACCTTCAGCTAATCCCTCTCTTCCATATAGGAAAGCCTATAGTTTCCATCAATTATTGAAACTCAAATTATATTATGTTCATCTTCTGTAAATCATGGGGATGCAATATGACAGCCTCTGCAGAAAAGATGAGAGGACCTGCTCCTCATGAAGGGTCATTCTGGTGTATGAAAACAACACTTACAGAATTATGGTAGTTTCCACTTCTGACAATAGCAATGGAGGTGATTTCACCGGAATCTTACAAGCAAATGAAAGATTTTTATTGTGGGTGAAGCGTTAAAGGTACAGTGTGTAAGATCTGGTGACATCTACCGGTGAAGTTGCAGGAACAGGCAGGAGAACCTATGGTAATCTTCAGTTGTCATTAAAGCTTAGTACATCTACTCTGGGCTATTGTAAAAACATGGCGGCCGCCATAAGGAGGACCCGCTCCTGATGGAAATATGGCTCAGTTTAGCGTAATGTAAAAAGCAAGTTATACATTGGGGTGATTATACATTTGGCAAAATATTTGTACATATTGTTTTGGATCTCTGTTTCTACAAATGGAAGTGACAAAAATTTGACCGAAATCGTACACACTGCACCTGTCAGTGAAGAAGAGTGGGAGATGAAAACTAAATAAATGATAAGAAGCAGCAGAAAAAGTAAAGCAGTACACTATTAAATCAGTTACCTTTGTCTGTGATCATTAAGATAAGATAATCACTACTTATTAAGTATTTGCCCAGATGATTGACAAGACTGAAAATCAGCCCACCCCCAATGTTTAATTGGTATATATATATATTTGTTATTGGTATAATATGATATATCATATAACTCATTCATGAAGTCTATCCTAAATCACAAACAGAGTCAGCACTGATCTACAAAGAGATCGATGGGTCAATTCTTTCTCACAAATAAACGGTGTCATCAGACACACAAGTAGTGATTGAGAACAAACGGCATTAGTTGGTCTTTTGAAACACAAATGTCGTCTTTCTTTGCACATGGAGCAGGAAGTCAGATCTTACCCACATTTGGTCCCTGCTCCTTCTATAACCAACCTTGCCAAATAGAAGTCTAGTCAATCGCCTGCTCCAAGAGCAGCTGCATTTGACACTATTCAGATGATTCTGCGAGACTTTCATGAGTTTGAAAATATTTGTAATATTTTTTTCCCTAAGATTTTGTCATAGTCATTGATTTGTTTCTGTAACATCTAAAAACAATAATTAATCAGAGAGAAGTACAAGCTGGAAATGTGTGAAACAGTGAAATGGTGGCAGGTGAAGTAACAGGGTGCCTGTCAGAAACTCTGTCTGCCTACTTTGTCAACCACACAACAGCCAGTCTGGTTTAATGTGTTATTTCTTACTGAGGAGTGGGGGATTTAGATCAAGCCTGAGGAGCCTTATAATTCCACTGAGGTTACATTATTTTATAGGTGGAAAAAATTAATCTATTCATTTCCAAGGAAATGGCATGAGATCAAATTGTCACAAAAGAGCTGAATCTTTAGATCCAACATCTCTGAGGAGTATGTTCTATTTAGCAAATTTTGAAATAATTTTCAAAAATAAATAAACAAAAGATGTAAGCTGGACAAAACATAAAGATTTTCATTAGACATTTTGTGTTGCATATGTGCCACTTTATTGTTATACTCCCTTTATACATGAATAATAATGGACTGTGCTGCATAATTTATGAAAGAGCCTCTGACTTTTGTAATTATTAGCATTTTTATTTGGAATTGAAGCACGCGCACACACACACAACAGAGCGCAGACAGATGTTAAATAGAATGCAAAGAAGGGATTGTCTCTGACATAAAAACTTAGTTACAGCAGGTTATTCCCATGAATTTTAAATGTGACATTGGTTCATTATAAACACACTGGTAATGATGTTTCTCCCCAAATTAATTTCAGTCAAACAAGGAATTCTATCTTTAGAGAACAATTTCCTTCATGCGAGGAGAGGAGCTTTCATCATAGTCATTTTCTCAGCTGAAGGATTCAAAGGTTCTCGTTGAAGGACAGTTTCACTCGTGTTCACATCTAATATTTCCTCTCCTCACTATCGCAATGATAAACTGATGTTTGATCTTTTTAGAGACTTTCTTTGTTTGTCAGAAAACAAACTCGTTCATCAGTTTGATTTCATGTTTGAAAAGTTATCTGGTGTAAGAGCCCCATGAATCACTGATCACATATGTTTAAAACATTCTATACTATCTCATAGAAACAATATTATAAAAGCTTAAATTGGCCTTCTTCTCTGACATCTACCCATCAAATCCTAGATGAGTTTTGCATAATATCCTGCAATAAATGTACCTAAGTCAACAGAATGTCTCATCGCTGTGCATTGGGGAAAAGGAATTGTCAGGTTCGACAAGACAGGCCACATCCATGGTTGCTAATGTTAAAGTATGTAGGATGAAGTGCCATATAAAAATAGTCAAATGTCACATATCAGTGCCCCACACTACACCTCCCTCTTCCCTTTCAAGCATGCAGGAGAGCCTATGGTAGCCTTCGGTTATCATTGATACTCTAAAGGGGTATTCTGTCCATTATGGGTCACTGTAAAAACATGGCGCAACATGGTGGCCTTTGATGTGAGGACCTGCTTCTGAGAAATATAAAGGGCTCACTCTTGGCTTACTGACATATCGGAATGTTTGTACTACATTAGAATGAGCCCTTCACACCCACGTTATAGTGAGTCCTCCTCCATGTTTTCAAAGTAGCAAATACAATTTTAAAAAACATCACTTTACCAGAAGATGTCACTGAATCCTACACACTTCGCCCTTTGTTGTGCAAAAATGAACTTTGCTGTAAGTTTGACCTCAGTGGAAAAATGCTTTGTTTTTCCTGATGTTTCTGTTTCATCCTCAGGGGTGACCACTGTCCTAACCATGACCACCCTGAGCATCAGTGCTAGAAACTCCCTCCCTAAGGTGGCCTATGCCACTGCCATGGACTGGTTCATGGCTGTGTGCTATGCCTTTGTCTTCTCTGCCTTGATTGAGTTTGCCACAGTCAACTACTTCACCAAGCGCAGCTGGGCATGGGATGGGAAAAAGGAGGGCATGGAGATAAGGGTGAGTGATTCTTATATGACACGTTTTGAAGTTCATGGACATGACATGCCTGCATTTACAATTCATCAGTGCGCACCGGCATTAAAAATCATAAGCATGTCATCGTAAAAATCTAAAGACGGCTTTCAGGAAGGGCTTTGACTCCTCCTTGCTTATCTATATATTTATCAATGTATCGGCATAGTAAATGACAGATTTGATTTCCTTCATTCTTCGTTTCGATGACCTTTTTCAAAAATACTACAAGTTGCTCTGGAAGTCCTCATTTACTCTGATGGAGGGCAAAGTGCACTTTGGAAACATTGATAGAAAATTCTTTCCTTAACACTGGAGTGCTCTGTTAAGACTATAAAGGGAGCTTTTATTTATTCATTAACAGCCGAGTGGAGCAGGGACAGTGGAGCGGAACAGTGACAGTGAAAAAGAAAAAAAAACCTGAGGTAAACTCCCAGAGACACTGGCCCTGATTTATGACGGCAGCGTATGTTGAGGTGTCAGTCTTCAGTCAGTGAAGGCTCGCTCTCCCAAGAAAAGATGGCAGCCTTGCAACGAGTGAAACTGAAAATTACAGGGACACAGATCAAAGTGTGCATCTTTGAAAACTCAGTCACTTGACAGTTACATGTCAAGTATGAAATCTGATTATTCACAACGCAGCCTTTTTAATTGCACGGTCTGAGCTTATGTTCAAAAAGCAAGACGATGACGCATTAATTTGTATTAACGTGGAAAAACATATCATGTGGTTCAATTTGGAATCAGAAAATGTCTGCTTTCTATCGAGTTGTGATGAGGTCATGAATAAAACGCAATCAGCGTCTCACAATAGACATAGTTCTTAAATTGACCATCGTTGCTTTGATGTTTTATGACTGATCACATCAAGTGAAATGAATGATGTGGGATGGTGTCAGATCACCAGGAAGCGACATGGTGAAAATAGGACGCGTGCGGTCGTGTGCTGAATGTATGAAAGATCCATGTTTGTATTGATTTATTGATAAAGTTCAGCTGCGTCAGACACCTCACGGGCACTTGTTTCTGTAATGAAAAGAACACACAAATGAGCATATGGATTCAATGACTGATATGAGGTGATGACAGACCACTGGGAGTAAACGGGCCCTGATGAAGTGGGGATGATGGAATGTTTAGATTCGTATCCATTAAGAGCTGCTGCACACAACAGGATGAATGAGGGTGCTGATTTTGAGCCATTTTGCAACTAACAAATATGAGGGGGCCAATCAGACCAGAACATTTTTGCAAATAACGGTGAATTGTGAGATTACATTTTTTTTAAAGTAATGCTACTGATTTTTTGCTGCTTCCTTGATCTCAAATCCTAAATATTGTGATTGATTTTTGTAATAATCACAGACTGTATATGAATATGGATGTAACATCTGTGACATCACCCGTTGGTTGTGTTGGTTGAGTGCTTTTGAAGAGTCCCTTGTTGCCATCTTGCAGAATCCTAACTTCTCCTTGTTCCCAGTTCATTCAAAAACTGGCAATAAGGCAATAAGAGCTGCGGGTGGGACCCGCGGTTCGTGCCAGGTCGGTCCAGCTGTCAGTCAAGAAGCCAAGCCCTCAAATATTTTCAAATGTCAATAAAATAAAAAATAAGAGAGTTAGAAAAAAAATCACCAACTTGTCACAGGAAAAAATGTGACTGATTGAGACCAAAACTGTAGTTTGTACCAAACATTTTAATTCACCTCTGAAGTTTGCCATTTTCGCATGCAAGTCTATGGGGGATTTGCCCCCTGTAGGAGTCAGCCTCCAGCATTTTCCATATGAACTGCAAGTTTTTTTCACTTCCTATTGTACTTGATCCATATGGACTGGAGGTTGCCCCTTGGTGATGATATAGAACAGAGTGTTGTAATAGCCTATGAGAGCCATCTGAATGGGAGGTATCACCAACCAGATAATACAAACTAAAGTCAACAATTTTTCCAGCTCAGCTTCAGCTCATCGTGCAAGTGATATCCAAGCAGCTATAGTCCTTGTTTTCGAAGCATCTCGACCATTACACTAATGTCAGCATTATAATACATTCATGGGTGCATAAAGAAAACCTCCAGAAAACTATAATAATTGTGTATTTTATACATATGTTCAATATCATTTGCTATGAATGAGTTTGGCGGAATCCATTTTTTTTGTCTCTCCTCCGATCAAAAGTCTTTTTCTTGGGCTGTAAGTCAAACTCAAAGAGCTGAAGCAATGGAAGGTGATATGCAAGACAGTGGATGGATGGATTGAAGAGAAAATATCCTCCCATATCAGAAAATAAACTAAGGAGTTTATTTGAGTGTTTCAAATTGTTCATGTCTTTTTATGTTGTCACATCGTCACATTATTTCCAAACCTGGATCTGAGGCTGAGAAAACATTTTGAATCTTTAGCCTCAAATCAGTGTTCAGGTCTTGTCCACAGGGTCCTTGTACATATCCAATTTGATGCAGGGCTCTACTCTCCAACATCACCACATACATACGTAGGTTTTATACTCCCTTTTTTTGTAAACAAAGAACACACAAGATTACTGATGACGACCCCCCATGTTTTGTTTCCTACAAATTGTATGTGTGTGAGTCTCATGTTATGGCCACATCAGCCATATTTGATATTTAAATTGGGTCTCTCATCATGTCTGTGGTCTCCCACATTTTTAACATCAATATATTGTTTAAAATCCTTTCGTGTACACCTAGCCTTAATCACATTGAACGTTTTCTAATTATGTTTTTCTAATCCTTACCAAAGTAAACAATAGCGAATAAATTTGCAGGGTGGCAAAGAATAAGTCAACCGCTGACAATTAGAATTCATGATAGCACAATGTGCATGACAAATATTGCTGTTTCTAAAGACGCATGTATCAAAGAAAGAAGGAAAGCTGGCAAATGCTACTGGGTATTTGCATTCACCTTTATTGCTTTGAATGAAATGATGCATTCAGTTTCCTTTGTTTAAACAAAAGTCTAATTGAGCCAAAGCACCAACGGGAATATTGGCAACTGTCGTCATGTTGCTGTTAGCTCGTGAAAACGCTGGAACACTTCTGCCCCAAATCATAAAACAATGACTCTACAGCGACAGACACAGCCACAAACCCGTTTTCTGCTTTTTCATGAGCAAACAGTCTGACACAATGAGAGCAGCCTTTTCGTACTTTGACATTTGGTCTTGGAAGTGACTGACAGAAACGTATATTGCTGCCGTGGAACTTTTCACTCAGTGGTGTATAATATGGGCGGTTACACTGCAGCAGAGAAGACGGATTTTTTTTTTCCCCCTCTCCTCCTTTTGATGCCTCCCTTTTAATGGCAACAGCCTGGGCTGCCATCTCGGGGGCTGTGCTGAGCATGCAGTTGTCATGATAGATAAAAAAGAATGGGGTCACAGAGGGAGACGTGATGCTCCCATAACCCTCCCGCCCTGCAAGAATGAGCTACTGGAAAGCAAACGTGTCAAACCACACGTGTGTTTTCCTTTTCTATGTATTTAGAATAAATGGAAAAAGGAATCTGTAGAATGAGAAGCTGTAAGAGCAGAGTGTTGAAGCCTAGCTTTGAGTAAAAGTACAAGCTCTGCATGTGAGGCAAGGCCACTCTTTTCAACTCAACACACCAGAGGTAAAGACTGAGTGCCCCTGGGTTTTTTTATTTCCAGGTTTGAGGACAGCTGTAGTTAATGGGCACCAACTTACTTTGCCGGTTCTGGGGTATCTAATCCTTTTTTCCGATTTGACAAGTAATCTATTTAATAAGCCCTTTGTCGCCGGCTGAAGGTGAGCTTAATACAGAAATTAGCCATCGGGGGGTTTAGGTGAAATGAAAGCCGAACTATTCTTGGCTCTATATGGAATTCTATTGGACACTAGTGTTTGACGTAATAAAAGCTGGTTTCATCGGTGGATACAGGAGCCTTTGTTAATTGTGCAGTGAGCTTCACTGTCAGATCCAAATGACAATCATTTTCAAATTTTCGCCTCGTGATCTTGTACCGCCAAAGGTAGCTGTACAAATGACTCCATTCCCAGACTTTAGCTGAGACACTGTTCAGTGTGTCTGCCAGTTCTCCAGGCCAACAATGGCCCTGGCCAGGAGAGGAGATGGGAATGGATGGCCGGGTTCAGCAAAGAACTATTTCAAAACGCACACCATTGATTTTTTTTTTTTTAATGAAATGACACAGACGTTTTCTTCTGATGGTTACATCAGAGAAGAATATAAAGACATCCTGGTGAGCCACAAGGGACAATTACATTTGAGCAAATTCTCTCTTATCTCTGTGTCTTGGTGTGAAGTCAACTCTCACACAGTACCAGACCCACCTCATTCAGAGAATTTTGCTTTTAACGTCAATGTTATGTTTAGTTGAAATTAATGTTTGAATTAACATGTTTGCGTGTTGATATTGTGCAAAAGTGGCATACTATTAATAATAAGAGTAAAATAGCCCACCTGGTTTGACTGATCAGGAACAGATAAAGAAATCATTGATAAAAACGGATGGATATTAGAATAAGTAATGGCATTAACAGTGATAAAATCTTGGTAATGCCCATCAACAAGTCAGAAATATTTTATACATGCCAAACATTACGTACTTTTAAAGTAGTTCATGGAGTCATTCTCACTGAGTTATTAGTCAATCAACTTACAATACCTCATGGAGGTCCGAAGAGTTAAATGTCAATATAGTCAAAGGACATGTTATAGCTGCTCTCACCGGCCTGTTTTGGCCCACTCCGAAGTATTATTGTCGTTTTGAGGTTGTTTGGTTAGGTAAGGTTGGCCCAATATGGTGGCGCCCTCACTCACAGTGGCTCAGGACTCACCCTCCACTCTGACCTTGCAATTTTGATGTATATTGTGCAGCAATATAACGTCTTTATTTGAGCTTTATCTTTACCTTCATGCTCTGAGTAAGATGGGGATGTGAGTTGTGTGCTCCATCATTTTGAGAGCATGGGCTATTGACCACTGGCCAAGACGCATACTCTGGTTGTACTGCTGGACACTGAGTTCTGCCACAAATACAATTTGCAAACTTGTACAGATGCAAACGCTTCCTGGATATTGGCATCATGAATGGATTTCAGCCACAATTTCTTTCCTGTGAAATTGGTAACTGTTGCAAAGATGCATAAAGGGGTGATGAAATAAAAGAGGCAGTGTTCCAACAAATCTCCCTCTCTCTCACACACAACACGCTCCGCTCTCCATTGCAGTACAAAACATCCAAGTAAAAACATTCCTGTTTCGGCATGACTGGTGCCGAAACATGTTCCTACTGGATCTGACTCAAATGAAGCCCTCCAGGGGATAATAATAATAATAGTAACTTTATTTGTATAGCACGTTTCATACAAACATTACAGCTCAAAGTGCTTGAGACATGTTATGCTGCAGTGAGGCGCCATGTTGGATCTTGCCTGAACTATAGAGCTCTTCAGCTGCGGGTGGTAACAATTACCTTGTCATACAAGAAGGGGGGTATTCTCAATCAGAACATTTTCTCTGATCAGTTTCTCAGTCTTATGGATTTATATCCACTTTTGGGAGTCATTACCCCCCCAGACACACACCTTTGAATGCCTTTTAAATACCGTAAATAGAGTGATTTTTTTAAAATATTATGACTCCTTTACATAAATAATGCTAAAAGAACGAACCAAAAACCTTGCATCATGTGAAGAATGCAGATCTAGAAATGTAGTTTGTGCAAACAATCCAATAGCTCTGCCGGCAGAACATTTCAGTAGGAATCACTGCTCCTTTTCACTTCAGTGCTACAGGATGAAGCATAAAAAGCCACTGCAGCTTGTCTGGTGGCCAAAGCAAACTTTTTTATTAGGGGGCTGGTGCGCTCAGGTGGAAAAAAAATAACTTTAGCTGCTGTCCCTGGAGGCCTTTTGTTATTAAACTCTGGTGATGAAATATGTCCCATGCCATTGTTTGCCTTAGCGGTGGTGTTATGCACAAATATTTGGCTTTTGGCCAGTTTTCTTGGACCGTATCTTTGTAATACAACAGCAAAATGAGGTGGTTATCTCTCACCACCCCATGCTAAGCGATGCCTCTATTTTCATCGTTATCATCAGACCGAGGAATGTACTGGTTGCAGCAGAGTCCAGCACATTGAACACTCCGCACCAGACCCAACCTGTTTCCCAACGTTACCTCTTCAGACCTGTCAGCATATGACGGAGCCTATAACATGTGAAAACACATGCACATAGGCTATAGCCTCTTTTTCTGCTGGTATGGTAGTTGATTTGTGTGGGATTGAATAACCTGCAGCTGTCAGTTTGTTTCCTTTACATTTACGTGTTGAGCTTGCAATTAACCAAAGCCCGAATATGTTGGTACAGTAACTTGAGCGCAGGTCATATGTTATCAATTTTCATGCACTAGCTAATATGAGCATGTTTCATATCACCATATTTAGATGCTACCAATACAGCAAAGTTACATTTTGCAGAAAAATGCACATACTAAGGTTCCCCAGGCATTTCTCGTCTGTTTTTAACACATGACCCATACTTGAACATTTAAAAGAGTACATAATGTTTCAGTATCTGAGTTTCGACATAACAAGTTAGCTTTTGTTTTATGTGAAAAGAAAGAGTAGAGTCTTTTGAGACTGAGGAGAAAGAACAAGTAAATAAATAAGCAGAGGAGGAAGTGAAAGTGGAGTAGAAGGTTCTATTAAAACAGTTTTATTTGGGATTGTAAAGCATGTGAAATTAAGTTAAATGGATATGTAACCTGTGACACAACCTGCAGCAGTGAAATGAAGTTCAGGTCATGGTCAACTATCACAGTTACAAAAAATGTTTGCACTAAAGACACACAGGGAGACACACACGGGTACACACAAGGAGACACACACACACACACACACACACACACACACACACAGCCTCTTCAAAAAATATCATCTCTGCATATTCACATACTTGAGGCTATCAAATATGCCAACAACTCATCTCCATTCCAAAACCAGGACAGACTGTCACAAGGTTCAGTTCGACGCACACATGCGCACAGTGAACTCCAAACAGTAGGACACAGTGAGGCACAGTTACCCTCGGGGTACTTAATCACACTAATAAGGAAATTCTGATGCATCAATTTGCTGAAGTTACACTGACAAGGTCAATAGATGCATGGTGTTTGGGGGTTATTTATGCCTGCAGCAACACAGATGACTTTGAGTAGTGCCCAAATGGTCTCGGGCCAGAAGTAAATTATGTGCTGTGTCAAACTAGTTAGATAAAAACGTGTACACAACCTGGTGCGACGTGTGGTTTCACCAATAATTAGACCCAATGAATTACAGTGGACTGTGCAGACAAATAGCAACAGGAAACTACTTTCCTTGGCTCTTTTGTCAGGTTACTGGGCAAAGAATGTCCCCAGTGCCAGGGCCTATAAAGAGAGAACTACGGTACCATTAAAGTGATACCACACGTTGCAGCAGCCATTGGCTTTGCCCGCTCGTGGACAGAGAGGAGTCTCACGGTGGTGGAAGCCATCGAGGGATCAATGTCATGGGAAAGTATGTGGTTATCCATTGTGCATCAGTGCGACTCTTTCACACCCTGTACTAATTGACTTGAGATAGGCTCCCCTCAGGCGCCAGCTCACAATTCCCCCATTTAATGCAACCAGCTGCCTGGGAGCAGTTTTATCTCTTCACATCACATCGTTTGTGCAGAATGAGGTTGAAGACTCATCGTCTTCTGAGGCCTCCATTATCCTGGACGGACTGAAATTTCAACCAAAGTAGATACTGAAAGAGCGAATGGAGTCAACTGACAGTCACATTGCATTCAAGTGTCAAACTTGATTGTGGCCATAATTTGTGAATAATTCGTAAATGATACGTCACAATCCTAGTGACACACCGTCATCATTCACAAACTAAATATCAATCATTCTTACAACATTTAAAGGTGTAATGTGCAGGATTCCCTACATTAAAAGCATAGACTCAACCAAAAGTTATCTCTCTAAATCATCTTCCATGAGCATGGGAAATGTGTGGTTGTTGTGTTTTTTTCATTTTCACGTTTTATCTTTGTTTTGCTGTGTACAGGACAGTCTGGGCTGTGGTCTAATATAGCTTACTAAAGTATGAGCATGTCTATGATTATTGTAAGTCCTACCAAGTCCTACTCATGTCGTCGGGGAGGTGGAACTATGTTAACAAACATGAACCAATAAATGTTGCATACCTCACTAATTAAGCAGCTGATTGAGGTACAAAGATCCAGTTCCATCATAAGACACTGTTTTCATATTAGTTATGTGCATCCAAGTCCGGAATCCAAGGTTTTCCACATTCTTCAATGGCACCATTTCCTTATCTAGACTGAATGTGACAGCCCTTTCCCAATGTTAGCCATTTTCACATCTTTTCGACCCTTCCAACATGTCAGTCTTTGATATCTCTGGGCTCGTGATGTTCAGATGAGACTGACCTGTAATTTCCCCGACAAGGTGGCGGACAATCGCCTGTTTCATCATGAGCTTCTCATGCACAATGCTACTAGCTCACACTGAATCATCTGGGTCAAATCACCAATATCACCATGGGATTTATGTTCTTTGTGTATGAATTTATCATAGATCTATACCTTCTGATTAAAAACCAGTTTGAAAAAAAAAAATATTTTAAAGGTGCAGTGTCAGTTTTGTCACTTCTAGGAATATTACAAAACAATTACATACTTACATTTTCATGAATTTATAATCACTGAAATGTATTATTTTTCCCCATTACCCTTAAATGAGCCCATTAATGTATATATTTTCATGAGGAGGGGGTCCTCTCTATGGGGGCCACCATGTTTTTACTGTAGTCCAGAGTGGACGTATTTACATCCTTTGAGTTTTAATGACAACTGAGGGCTACCATAGGTTCCCCTGCATGTTCAGAAGGGATAAGCATGAGGTGATGGATACAACATGCAACTTCACCACTAGACGTCACCAAATCTTACACACTGCACCTTTAATACAACAATGCCCAGTGGCTGTACCTGCATTGCATACAACAATTCCGGCTTATGAGCTTTGACTGTCTGCAGGGACAGAAAAATAGTATTGACCATAACGTAAACACATAGCTAATTTTACTATGAGACAAACGTCTTGTTTCATTTCATAACGGTGGTAGAACAATTAATGTTAAACAAAGATGAACATCAGACAAAATATTAAAACCACCCCCATCCTTTGACTGGTCTGCCACTCTTGTCGTCTTGCATGTTAAATCATTCCCCTGCTTCCATTTGTGAGTGTGTGTGTGTGTGTGTGTGTGTGTGTGTGTGTGTGTGTGTGTGTGTGTGTGTGTGTGTGTGTGTGTGTGTGTGTGTGTGTGTGTGTGTGAGAGACTATTTAGGATGAGGACCAAGCAAAACACTTGCAGATAAGACATGTGCCCAAACACAGTTTGGAGGAGGGGGAGTCGGGCACATTAGTTCTGCTAATTAAAAACAGGGACAGAAGGGAAAAGCGAGGACAATTAAATGAAGATGAAAAAGTAGAACAAATAAGAACAAATATGAACGCCGGGCTCAAGGGGGAAACAGGGGAGCGGTGAAAGTGAAACTCTTGTTGCATGACACATCTGACTTAAACTGCCCCACAGATACCAACTGGCCACTGCAGGGATGAATGAACTCTGCCTCAGACACTCATGATGTGCCACACACGACGCTGGCCGCTGATTAATCTCTGTGCCCGGCTCGGTGGCTCGCGTTCACTGTGAGCTCGGCCCTGAGCTCTCTAAGGCCAATATGGGATCCTCCGCAGATGTAAGCTAAGCGGTGGGAGCAAGCAAACGTACCAAATACAATTCCAGTGTACCAGTGTGATTCCAACGGGATAGATAGTTAGGATTCCTCGGTACTAACGGGGAGGAAAGCCGCTGCTCCAGCCAGCTTCATCACACAGTCTTTGTCGTGTTTGTTTTGTCGCTAGCTGTTTGCCTGAAGAGGTCTGGCTGCTCTCATTGATACAATCTGTCCAACATGTTTTCAGGCACTGTTATTTTGCTTTGTTTCTAATCCTGCTCTGTGCTGCTACTGTGAGCAGCATCAGATGCCAGTCCAGCCTGGTTCTGTAATGATATACAAAATGCAGTTGTCCCCCATTTCCATACACAGAATTTTACTAACCTGGTAATTTTGTCATGAAGTTTTAATCATGACTGTTTTTTTTTCTGCAATCCACATTTGTATGGTGCAGATTTGAATATTGATAATACCAATAGTGTAAACTGGTGAAAAGAAAAAGAGCGGTACCAACTAGGTATGATGAATAGAGTATGTAAAATGGGTAATTTTAATATAATTGGTAAACTTTTTTCTTTTCTACTTTTCTTTTCAGGAACCGTTTCAGGCTAACATGGCCAGGATTAAAGATATGGTTAGGCATTTGTTTTGTTCTTGTGTGTGTCGTGTCTCGTGGTGTTGCTTCTATTTCCTCTTTATGAGTTCAAATGGAAGTATTGTTAAGTCTGAGGCTCCGCCCCTGACAACCTTTGCTGCCTTCTGTCTTTTCAGAGAAGAGAATCTGCAACTCTGTCCAAAAAGGCAAACAACACCTTCAACATTGTCGGCACCACCTACGCCATCAATGTAGCTAAAGACCAGGGTTTGACCACCATTTCCAAGAGCGCCCCCGGAGCATCTGCCCCAAAACAACACTACCTGCACAAAATGGATGACCCCTACACGGAGGCCAAGAAATCGTACAACCGTGTCAGCAAAGTGGACAAGATATCACGCATTATTTTCCCAGTTCTGTTTTTCATCTTTAACTTAGGTTACTGGGCCACATACGTCAACAGAAAGCCCGCTATCATGAAGGCAAACAACCAAAACTGAACGCTACGCCATATCTGGTTTGGTTCAGGGGGTAGACAGGTTTGCAGGAGGCCAAGTCCATTACATCTTATTGTGTGTGTGTGTGTGTGTGTGTGTGTGTGTGTGTGTGTGTGTGTGTGTGTGTGTGCGTGCGAGCGTGTGTATGCGTGTGTCCCGTGTGTCTGTCTTTTCTTAATGGTTTGATATTTTGCACGTCTGTATAGATCGAAGGTCAATTTGAACATACAATATATTTACACAAGGAGGGAGTTCATCCTCTGTTCAGTCTGTGTTTGTGTAGCTTTTCTTTTTGTCCCCTCCACACTTACAGTAGCTCTGGCCCTGTCCTCTGTTTTTGTGAGTAACCGAGTGTTCCTTTGCTGTATTCTGATTGCTTGCCGTTTTGTAGGAATAGTCAAATGGTGTTTTCACTATGTTTTGACATGCTTGGGCTTTGCTTGCAATAAGTTGGAGCAAGCATGCTGTTAATTTCTCATTGTAGCTCATTTCCAATGATAAGGTTTTGACATAGCCATCAAGTTAACACCATGCATGCACGCATGCACACAGTCACACAGTGGTGCATCAGGAAACGCCAGCGGAGCCATTTGTTGATCACTCTACTGTGCTCCGTTAGCCGGGGGCTGGCAGTAAAGTTCCATAGGAACATCAGTAATTATCTTCCCTGTCTGGCCCTCAGCTCACGCTGAATCTCAACAGACCTGATGCAGTATCATCTGGAATTGCTTTCACGTCCTATGGGGATGTCTGTACATTTTCTAGTCCAGTAGCTCTTATTGTTTCAACTGGCTGACTGTGTTCAATGACAGAGAAGCTATGTGCCTTGGTGAATACACACGTCATTAGGATAAAGGCTTTGACACAGCGCACATACGACTGCTTGTATGGCACACACAATGCACAAAAGGCCTGTGTGTGAGACATGCAAACATACACTGGTGTACGCCGCTGTATGAAGGCCGTGTGTCCCACACATCCAAACGCCCCATGGGTTTGGGCACTGAGTGTAAAATTGCTCATGAGTGTGAAAGGTTAACAGACCACAGCCTGTGAAAAGACAAAACGAGGAGATTAAAAAAGGATCCAGCATAGTCCAGAACAATTATCATGTGTATTATGTTTTGGCTTCCGCTGGGGCAACTCAATGAGCCTAGCAGTCATTACAAACTACCACCATTACCTCAAACTGAAGTTCAGTTCTGAATCGCAGATCATGAAACCTTTTTCCATGGACATGCAAATAACATACGATGTTTTATGCATTCAATCACAGCAGACACTTTCTTTGAGTATACTGTGGGCAGGCACCCGGATGCCTTGATATTTTTGTTTTTCCTTTCCATTAATCACTGTTTTCAGCTCCATTGTGATTTTTGGCCTATCTGCCTCGTCATAAGGACATTGATTCATGTCGTATTTTCGCCCTTTTCTACTTGATTGTGTGAAAGTATATTGGTGTTGATTTGATTGTCTACATGCATTATCTGCTGTAATGGTATTGTGTTTTGTAGTAGACAACAAAAGGCCAATATGTCATGGTCATTCAGTATTACACACATTTTGGAGATATTCTATCATCACTGGAGACTGTTACTCTGCATGACATGAAATCTACAAAAATACTAAATATATCAAAAAATGTGATTCAAAAATAATTTCAAAAAAGACACGATAATGGCTGGAAAGTGGAAAGCAGTCAAACTGACTATTATCTGTCTCCAGCTGTGGTAGATGTCCCTGAATTTTGTTTCCCCATTTGTGCTGTGACATTTGAATTTTTGTCATTTGTTGACTTTGATATGTGTTTTTACAAATGTTGTATAATGGTACAGCAATTTCTTTTGCTGGATGCACTCTGGACTCTCCCCAGTTACAGACTCTGAAGGCCAATGTACTTTAAACCCCGATGTGAAGTGGATCCCCTCTTCATTGGTAAGATTAGGATGCATTAGCCATGTTTGTGACCTTTCCAAAGTTGTGTTAGTGCCACAAACCACATACAGTATATCCGTCATAGATAAAAATGCATGACAATCTGTACATTTGTGTGTCTGCAACCTCCGCTGATAACATCCATCACACTGGCGTCTGGCTTAGTATCAGTATATCTGTAGTTCATCCCACTTAACTACTCTCTTTCGGCACCTTCTCACTTCAACTCCATTTTTTGTGCACATCAATATGTTGCAAATAATTTACAGATCATTTCTAAGAGTTGTTTACCCTTATCTGGAAGTACACCCATTTTAGGTTTAATTCAGCACACTATTGGATTAGCACAACCACACAGACCACAATTTATTTCCCAATATTTCAGGTTCAGGTCATGTGTGACTCAATTAAGTTTGTGATTATGTTTGTTGTCCATCATTGTCACTCATGAAAGACAGATAGGACCTTTGCCATTTCAATTTCATATCATCATGATTAAATTTACGACATCACTTTCTCCTACCCGTCTCTAAACAAAAAGGTCATTGTGACCTTTGAGGACATTGACGTCATTTCCACCATCCACATGTTTGCACAATAAACATATCTCCTGTAAAAACATATCCGTATCCAAAGTGGAATGTTAGTGAAGAGAGTTCACTTCCACCAAGGGGACTGACAGTCCCTTTAAATCCAAGCTAATAAAAAATCCTGAAACCACACCCAAATATACACATAATGACTCATAATGCATCCTGTCACCCAGTATTGTGTTAATTGTCATTTGTCTGTCATCCTGTTCAAAAACAAACAGGTGCATAACCTCCATGGCAACCAAAACAATAGGCATACCAACGTGTTCAATCCTGAAAGTAACGGCTAATTTTACAGTCATATCATATTTATAGATTATAAATTCGATAAATGTGCTTAGTTTTCTATTTGCTGTTGACTTGTCAGCATGCTGACACAGAATCTGTTATGCATTTCATGAACCGATATTGCGAAGAGCCCCGACTTTCCAAAAACCCACCAACACCTTGGCCAGTCAACATGATCAACATCTAGTTTAAAGTGGAACAAAAGATTCATTCTCACAGCAATTTCAACTGTGTATAAAGTGCTCAATGTTGGAGTGAAGCAGATCTGAAGAATGCAGTTTTATTAAATAAAGAGTGTTACAGAAACATTTGCTCATGCCCAAAAAGTCACAATTAAAACTGAGGGGTCTCATATTCTATGGGTATATCTTAGCTTTTAAATCTGGAAGGTCAAATATATATCAGAATTTTGGACAAAAAGTTATACAACATCTGCATCTGAAATACATTACAATCTGTCTAACAAACAGAAGTGAGATGCCATGTTGGAAAAAAAATGAAATGAAGCTGCACCGATGTATGGAAGGATTCATTATTTCAAATCAGTACATTCAAAATGGTGTGCATGTAATGTTGGCTGTATCTTTTTTGGTTTAATATGTTTGTTCCTGCTGAGGGTTTTTGCTGAACTCTATTTACTGTTTGGTTGTGACTGTATCATTCATCTGATGACTATTTTCCTCACAGGGCCAGAGTTAACTTCAGCAGAAACATGTCATCCTATAAGATACAGTCTATGTATTAAGAGTATATTACAATATGAATACATTTATGCTATTCAGCAAAGTATTAAATATTCTATGTTTTATACAACATAACCTCTACAGCATTGATGCAAATCTCTTGATGGTAGAAAAGCCGTAGACAAATAGATAAATTAAACAAATTATTAAACTAAGTGGCAACAAACCGAAAAGTGTTACCAAGTTGTGAATTTGTAGATATTGTGAAATGAATTCTGATAGTTTATGTGAATATTGATATGTCACTTCATTTATTTTTACATCTGATAGGTACTACTGTCTTACACTCAGCTCTGTAACACTGCGTGTTATGGTGGTTTCAAGAGGTGAACACTAGAGATAATACTCATGAAGCTACTTATAAGATCAATACCCTGTGTGCACTTTTCAAACCTTACTGTGAATCAGCAGCTGTCTGCAAACAAGAGTTGTTCACACCAAGTTTCTCTCTACTGCAATGTCACTGCATGTCCCTATGCATTGAGACCGAAGAGACTTGTTACACAAAGACAGCTCCAGGAGACGAATGAGGTGTTTTTGCTGGCAGGTCGGTCTCGATATGCTCAGTGACTGGACTCTGTATGTTGCCCTGTCTCGTTCATGTGCTTACTGTATGAGATGTAGCAAATGGAAATGGGGATTAAAAGGACGTTGCATTTTATCGCTTGAGTGTTGGAGGTCCTTGCTTTTGGAGAATTCTAACCTAGTCCGCACTCCATACACCTCTAGGGAATTATTACATAGTAATGTCCAATTAAAGTTTTCAATCATTTTCTTTTCTTTTCTTTTATTCCAGCCGCACTAGAACACATACTCTGGTTATTAAAAACAAATGATAATAAATAAATAAATAAATAATAAAAATGAAGTGCTACAAAATGAGGATGTTGAATAACTTTTCATTAAAAAAATATTAATATGAACAAGCCTTCAGTGGAGGAAACTATAAATAGACACATGCGTATTTACTCGGACATAAATATGCAACTCATAATGTCTGACACAGGACATTACACAATATACAGATGAACTGACCGAAGCACAACACCAATATATGTCAATAATACATTTTTATAGGCTCAATACTGATGATGTATCTCCAATGTTTTGCCGCAGAATTGTTGACTGATATTGACTTTTTTTCCGCCAAATTGCAAGCGCAGGTCTATATCAGCATCAATAATGTTTTTGCTAAAGGTCCCTCCAGGGTCAGGATTGAGGAAATTGAGTTTGTGTGTGACAGCATCTGATGGAAACACATATAAAGGAAAAGATTTGATTTTTGCAAAGTATAAAAGGTCAACCTATTTTAAAGCTGCATAGGTGCAACGATTCACCCATACTAAACCACTGAAAAGCTGAAATAAAAATGTCATGCAACAATGAAAGAGGTGCTCTTTCGCTTACTCTCACTCACTTACTAGTTTGACATACATGTGTCAATCAACCTAAGGAGCACTACTGCCTTGCATGTCAGCCCAACAAACTACAGAGCAGAGTTCATTTTGACAGCAAAGTTTGATTTCGTTTTAGTCAAAGCCTTTTGACCAAATGTTAGGAACGACCACGCACAATGTCTGAACCCAACTGCACGAGACAGCCAAGGTGGTTGTGTTTTCAAAGTCTTTATTCAATTGTGGTCCAGGCAAAAAACAAACAGGAGCTCCGTGGCTCTCTGACAAAACTCTTACTAAGTGAACACAAAACAAAAGGAGCTCCGTGGCTCGCTGGTTAACTAAAACAGAAAAGCACAAAATAAACAAAAGGAGCACCGTGGCTCTCAATAATGTAACTAGGCGTGAAGAAAAACAGATCTCTAAGATCGTGGCTTGGCAGGTATAAAGCCAATGGCTCTGGCAAGGTTTCCTGGCAGAACACAAACGGCGCACTGACAACAGACAAAGGGTGAGTGGGGATCGCTGTCAGGTGCGGGTAATCACGAGAGGACACCAGGTGCAGGCACTGAGGGAATCAGAGGGAGACACAGACAAAGCAGACAGTGTGCAGACGAGACAGGAAGACAAGATCTCACCAAAGTAAAACAGGAAGTGTGCGAGGAGAAACGATAGACACAGACAAGACAACGTGACGCGACAAACTAAACAGAAGACACTAACAAATTCGGTGGTGCGTGACACTAAAATGTCACTTAGCTTCAGTCATAATTTTGTCACCTAAATCGTTTTAGTTTTAGTCTCGTTTTATTCGACGAAATGTCATAAGATTATAGTCGCCGAAAACTACAGTAGATTTAGTAAGACTTGAGACTAAATAAAGTATGTAAAGGGTAGTATGTAAACTTGCCCTTCAATTTCTGAAAGTCATTACGTTCACCTAGATGAAATGAAACTCGTTTGAATGTGTCGAGGAATGTCAAAGGTGTAGTGTGTGATTTTTTGTGCCATCTGGTGGTGAAGCTTAAGTATTACAACTAACTGCAAGTGCTCCGGCTCAGCCCCTCCCTTTCTGAGCTACGGTGGCCCCACGACTTCAACATCCTAGCGCGATGACTGCCCCACGGCCTCAACAGCCTCAAGCAGCCACTCAGAAGAGACGAGTTCTTTTTTCTTTTATATTCATATATTTACAATATTACTAACGTCTACAAACATCAATCGACACCCGAGTTATCGTTGCAGCGTCGCAGCATCTGCATTCATTTTTTTTTTTTTATGTTGAATGTCGGTTAGCCACCGGGCCAACGTTAGCTACTATGCTATGCCGGTGCTGCAGGCCTGAGCCATCTTAGACAATAGTTCCAGTCTTTCCGGCGACAGCAGTCGCTCCCCTTCTCTCAGAACATGACCCACATAAGTGACCTTTGGTCGGCAAGACTGCAGCTTGGATAGAGAAGCGTGATGTCCACACTCAGCCAGTCTCTTCGACAACAGCACGGAGTCAGCGTGATACGCCTCTTTTGGAGTGTGCGTGACTCCCCCTGCATACGCTGCATATCCTGTGAGATCAACAAATCTGAATCTCAAAGAGAAAACTTAACATTTTTCTCAGCCACGTCTACTGTCTGTGACTACAGGAGAAAATATCAACAGTTTTAAGAAAATGTCTGTGCACATGGTATTTATATCTGATGCCACTCTGCAAACTAGCGATCAAGTGGCAAGCATCCTGTAGAGCAGTGATTCTCAACTGATCTGGGTGCGGGAGCCACCATCACCTCTTAACGATGCGCCGCAACCCAAAGTGAGGACAGTTTTCAACTTTTAAAAATAATAACACCAATTGAGAATCACTGCTGTGGAGGGACTCACAATGTGATACAAGGATATGTTTAGAAATAACAGAGTTTAAAGCAAACGATACGATTTGTACACAATGGATCAGGTAAAGGAGGACAGTGGTAAAAACGACTACGTCGGTAGCGGTAATCAAAAGAGGTGGAAGAATAGATACGCTACGTACACTCAAGTTCAAAAGTAACTCAGGTAACGAGGAACGACAGGCAAACGAGATGTCAGGGAACAAACCAGGCCACAGGCAGGAGAAGCTAGAGAAGAACACTGGAACACCAAGTACATGCTGAGATAATCTGGCATTGAGTGAGTGTGTGTGTGTGGCCACAGCTCAAGTTCGTGCGAAAGGGGGCGGGGAAGTCAAGACAATTGTGGAGGTGAAGAGATGAGGTAATGATTATTGACAGGAGGGAACACACACGAATACAAAACACGGACCCCACCTCCGGATCCTGGCGCGTGTGAACTGGAGCTTCACGGTGAGCTGGAGAGCCCTTCACCACCGGAGCAGAGATGATAGCCAGAGGTTAGTGAGCTGTGAGTCACGCATGATGTATGATTATGTCAAACTAAGTGTCCCCACCGACATCACCACCACTCAGCTTCAAGTGGAGATACTGCACATTCATGTGTCTAGAGGGTTTAGCTTTCGTCAAAGGTTGATGGGAGGATGGTGGATTTACAGTTGTATTCTTCAGTACTCTGCTGTTGTCCATTTCGCAGAATGATGGACTCGACATTTATGAGGATTTGCAGCTTTATTTTTCTAAACAGACCAAGATAAACACCTGTTTTTGGCCTTGAAACTCTGGTTTATTTCCTCCTCCATAACCTTTATCAGTTGTCTAATGATAGAATCTGAGCTGGAATTTTGCTCCCATGTCATTTTCATATTCAGTTTCATTGTACACTGCACTGCTGTGACCAAATAATCCTCGGGTTTATAACAGATAACAGTTGTTCTAGTTCTTTGTGAGAAGCCCCTCTCCCAGATGATAGTGTTTGATGCTTTTGTCATTTTATCTGCAGGGGGAGAGATAGCCTCGTAATCTGTGGTGATTTCTCGAGCCTACAAGAGCAGAGCGACTGGTCCAAACATTACAATGAGGCCATTAATCTGCCTTTCAGGTCTGATGCAGCCCTTCACCCGCACTGAGACGAGTACAGGCCCTGTGGCTACAGTTAGGAAATGAATACGTTATGACCTGGAGAAAGCTTGACTCAAGTTTACTTGCATTTGTACCTCCAGGCCATAGAGGAGATGCAGGGTAGACACAGATTAGAGCTAAAAGAAGACAAACATTACACAGACATCGATTTAACAGCATGATATTGTCCTCTGTTCCTGAAATATAGGAAAGACTGGGGGGGGGGGGGACTTCTCTGCAGCATTCAACAATGTATAGAGGCAATGTGGAATAATACGGGACTGATTAAGTATCTCTTTCTATATTCAACAGAATTGTATCACCGGGAGTCTAAATGTACACTCTATACCCATGATACCCAGCTTTGGTTTTGCATCGATTAGCGAGGTGAAATTGCCTGTGTTTGCATGTTTCTGTGTCGTGGCTCAACAGTCATGGTGCATTAGATTAGCCGTGGAGAGGAAAGCTCAGATCTCCCGCAGTCAGTGCAGGGTGTATCCTCATGGAGCGAGCGACTCAACAGCTGTACTTATCCATGGGATGATAACGTAATAGGAGCGCTGGAAACACAGAGGCAGAGGAGAGGTTTTTATAAAGGTGATGAGAGAAAATGAATCACATCATATTGTGAGGAATAAGGAAATGCACTGGTCCTGAATTTTAATGTTCCCAGCTATACTTGTGCGGCTTATTGGAAAGACTGGCGGATTAGATTGCGGTAAAATGAATTACATTAACATATAACTCATGAATGCAGCTTTCTTCTTTTTCCCATATGCTGGAGAATTATTGTTCTTTGCTCATCTCCACTTGGATGGTGGCTTGCATGTTCATAGGTTCAAGTTCTGATGCGGGTTTGAACATGAGATAGTACAGAATATCCCACAAAAGAACACGTTTTCTGATGAACAAAAACAGTTAGCTAGTCTGTGTCATACTTGCATTTTTGGTCGATTAGCATATGAAAACAGTTTGCTGGGTCTGTGAAATGGCAGGTCTGTCAGCATTGCAGGGCATCATCACCACCTACCTTAGGAAGGGGGGGGGGGGGGGGGGGGGGGGGTGACTTCTCTGCAGCATTCAACAATGTATAGAGGCAATGTGGAATAATACGGGACTGATTAAGTATCTCTTTCTATATTCAACAGAATTGTATCACCGGGAGTCTAAATGTACACTCTATACCCATGATACCCAGCTTTGGTTTTGCATCGATTAGCGAGGTGAAATTGCCTGTGTTTGCATGTTTCTGTGTCGTGGCTCAACAGTCATGGTGCATTAGATTAGCCGTGGAGAGGAAAGCTCAGATGTCCCGCAGTCAGTGCAGGGTGTATCCTCATGGAGCGAGCGACTCAACAGCTGTACTTATCCATGGGATGATAACGTAATAGGAGCGCTGGAAACACAGAGGCAGAGGAGAGGTTTTTATAAAGGTGATGAGAGAAAATGAATCACATCATATTGTGAGGAATAAGGAAATGCACTGGTCCTGAATTTTAATGTTCCCAGCTATACTTGTGCGGCTTATTGGAAAGACTGGCGGATTAGATTGCGGTAAAATGAATTACATTAACATATAACTCATGAATGCAGCTTTCTTCTTTTTCCCATATGCTGGAGAATTATTGTTCTTTGCTCATCTCCACTTGGATGGTGGCTTGCATGTGCATAGGTTCAAGTTCTGATGCGGGTTTGAACATGAGATAGTACAGAATATCCCACAAAAGAACACGTTTTCTGATGAACAAAAACAGTTAGCTAGTCTGTGTCATACTTGCATTTTTGGTCGATTAGCATATGAAAACAGTTTGCTGGGTCTGTGAAATGGCAGGTCTGTCAGCATTGCAGGGCATCATCACCACCTACCTTAGGAGTTCTTTTAAAAAATGTATTTGTCCCCAAGGACAAAAATGTCAGCTTCCCAAAAACTGCTGTAAAAATGTCATATATCAATATTTTTTTCAACTTTAATCGACTCAGTCTTCTAGAACTACTACTTCAGCCTGAAATACAGATATCAAACACTATACTTATTTTTGTGATTTTAACCCTTTAAATGCCAATTTGTTTACATAACTCCCATCGGATTTTTACTTAAAAAAAACTACAAAAACAATAATTTCCATAAGACATATTTCAAGTGGTATTATATACCATATAGTGGTATATATATATAGAGGACAAGCTGGGCTCTAGTCATTTAAATCTCTTGTCCAGTCGCCATGCTCGTATGGATCAGTTCCACTTATTTGACTCATCTTTTCAAGATACTGAGCCTTTGGAACAGGGTCCAGCTTGTCTCAGTACGGTCCATCGCCTTTATGTTTTGTACTGTCCATTTATCCCTTTCTCTGCAGAATTGTGTCTAACTCAGTTATGACAACAAACTACAGTTGCCTATGATGTGCTCTGAGGTGCCATGGACTTTCGTACACAGCCGCCCCCAATGTCTCTAGAGACATGAGTCTTCGGAAGAAAGTCTACTAGTTGCTATAATCTTGTCAGATTATCACTGAGACAGTTCTATCCAAGACCAAGCGTTGGTTCTTGGAGGTCTGTGCCTGCATGAGTGAGCCATAGCTCGCTGCTAGTGGATCTAGCTTCTGACAGGAAGTGATTGATGACTTTGGGTTTGTTACTAGCCCCTTGTCTGAGATCGAAACCTCCTTTGAGGAGACGTTGTGTAGTTCGTCTATGGTAGCTCTTGCTTCCTCTGGGGTGTTAACGCTGAGGAGGTGGTTGTCTACATAGAAGGAGTGCTCAACAATGTTGGAGGGGATCGGGTCTTCTTTGGCTTGATTCTGTATGGCGCAGCAAGGGCTGCCAGTCGTCCGGAAAGGAAGCACTTGCCACTCGAAGAAGGTTGGTGCCTGCTGCCTCTGCATGTCTCTCCAGATGACGCGAAGTGCAGGTTGGTCGGTTGCTAGCTAGTGGATTTGGGAAAACATCCCTTTGTTGTCTCCACTGATGGCTGCTGGGTGCAGACAGAGCCTCAAGAGTACTCCTAAGAGAGTTGGTCTTGGAGTTGGTCCTGGGGTTGGTCCTGGCAGTAGCTGATCATTGAGGGATTGGTCTTTGTATTTGAATGAGCAGTTGAATACGACTCTGTTCTCTCCATTGTGATGCGCCATGTGG
The DNA here is from genome assembly GCA_016785325.1 of Chascanopsetta lugubris. Classification (NCBI taxonomy): domain Eukaryota; kingdom Metazoa; phylum Chordata; class Actinopteri; order Pleuronectiformes; family Bothidae; genus Chascanopsetta; species Chascanopsetta lugubris. The sequence goes on along the minus strand of JAFBJT010106749.1, from coordinate 122,999 downwards.
TACCAGGATACCTTTGATTGTTTGGCCTCCTCTGGAGAGATTTGAACCACATAGCCCGCTTCCTCTAGCTTGCAGATCTCCTTGCGGTATGCTTCAGCATGAGTGGGGTCTTTGAGGAGTCTTCTCTCTGTGCTGCGTCTTGTTTGGCGCGTGCAACGGTTTTCTGAACGGCTGTAGTAGGTCGGGGTGTCTATCCTCCAGAGACGCTCTGCATGCTCACGTGATTCACGTTGTATGTCCTCAACGGTTGTGCTGAAGCGTTCAGCTTCCCTCTTGCTCTCAGGGATCCTCTCTGGAGTCTCAGGTGCCTCGACGGTACCTCCCGATAGGAACCATCCCAAGACTGTCCGGACCGCCATGGGGGTGCCCGAGGGGCCGTTCACCACTGTTTTTGGTTGGACCAAGTGGGGCTGGAGCGTCTATGAGTATTGTTGGTTTGGCTTTGCTTATTGGTGGTATAGCTAGGCCTTGGAGGTGTTTGTAGCGTTTCTGAATTGTGGTGATGGGTTACGTGAAGTCACCCAGGCTGAAGCCATTGCCTGTGAACGCGTCCCGGATTCTGTACTTCTTATGTGATGCATCGATTGAGGATATGTAAAGGTCTATTGGGTAGCCATGGATCGGTCTCAACTCGTCCTGTACTGTCCGTAGGTGCAGCGCCTCTGGCCTTCCCTTAAGACGAAGTTGTTGTACCATTTCAGGTAGTATGACACATTGTCCTATGCATGTATCTAGTAGGGCATACATTTCCATTGTTTGATCGTTGATGTGTAGTAGTACCTTGACTATTGGTAGCATGGCCTATCTGGACCTTTCTGGGACCATCATGATGCGCTTACTCTGCTTGTGGTTAAGGTTGTGCAGTATGGTGAGATGCTGTTCGTCGCACTTCTGGCAGTCTCGTTTGAGGTTGCAGGTGTCTGAGTTGTGTTCGCAGGCACATCTCCAGCATCGTTTTTCGTCCTAGTTTGAGCTATCAGAAAAATGTCAGGGGAAAAAAAGGTTTCTGAAAGCAGAGACATTGCGCTGTGCAGCCATTTTACGGCCTTTGCAGAAATTTCACTCCCGCTTTTCTCTTGGGAACCTGGAAACCAGTGCCTGTGAGTGACTCAGTGGAGAGATACACACAACAGAGCAGCAAGAGAAAACAACAAACCTTCACTGATGTTTTCTGTGAATGAATGTGAGAAAGAAGATCTTCCAGGGTGATAAAACCTCCACTGAGGGTTAGAAGAAGCTTTGTGGTGGAAGGAGCAACTTCTGGTGAAGAAAGGTCAGAAGTTTTGAATTTCTGGGTGAATGTAGCTTGACTTTTCTCTCGCTAGTTTTGACTTTGTACGTCATATTGTCTGTGTAAATCAAAGCTTGTATTGTGTGGTGACTTTTTCAGAACAGTGGACCAAGTCAGTCAGTATTGTGTGCTGTTTGTGCTTGGTGTGCTGCGCTTTGTGTGTGTGTGTGTCATGCCTAAATGTGCCACACAATATTGCACATGGATTGTTTAATGACTTCTTTTAGAATAGTGTAACATTACAAAGTCAGAGTTTGTCTTGTGATGAGGAATATCTGTGTAAATGCTATAAAATGACAATAAATCAAGCTTGTGTTTTCAGGAGAAGCTGTGGAGATGATGGAGGTGAGGAGATGTTGACCACAAGTCATTGAGGGGAGGAAATCAATGTGTGATGAAAAATGTGCCTGTCCATAGTTTCCATTTTATGCGTATTTGCATATTGAGTCACAGAGTCACCATTTCTTTAGTAGATAGTTTTACACTTGATAAATCCAATAGATCCAACTTCAATATGCAAAATCTGTAATACAGGTTCAATTTCATTGTTTTTCCCAATAAATGTCTAAAAATCATATTCCATTTTCTGCTTTTCTTCAATTTAAACTGTGATTACACTCCTGTAACACGCAGTGAATTGTAAAAAAAAACAAAAAAAAAACGTACAGATATGCAAGTTCAAAGTGTTCTGGAAAAATGGGCAAAAGCTCTTACTCACGGGACATTCCTGACCCTTTTAAATTCAAAATGAGTAAAAAAAAAAAAAGGTCCAGGCGGACATCTGAGGCTTGTTATAAGGTTAATTGATACACTTGATAGACTCACTTAATTGGTCAGTCTTAATTGCTGCTGACGTATCTTACCTTATTCTTACTATAATGCATCTCATTTTTATGTTTAATTATCTTATAATGCAGTGTTGCTTCCCTAGAGAAAAGACTTCGACATGAATGACACACACACACGCACATACACACTTCTTTTTTCTATACCGACCGTAGTCCAACATCATTTCAGGGTCATAGCAGCCTTGCAGAAAACAGGACAAAATAGTGAAATTTTGCTGCATGCTTTAAATGGTAAAAGCAGCGCCACCTTGTGGTCAAATATAAAAATTGAAAGCCAGTTGTCCAAAATGATATCTTAACTTAAAGGATTGCATTAGTTTATGTTAGGAATCAAAATAGCAATCAAAATAGCATTTTCAATAGTTGTCAATGGGACATTTTTGTCCCTAAGGAACAAATGTGTCAGTTTTTGCGTTTTCTTTTTAGTTTGTCCATTATTCCCTTACAGCACTTTCGGTATGTCTACAATTCCCCTGCCCTCCTTCCTTAACCATCCCTTTGTGTTTAAAAAGGCTCTATAAATAAAGTTATTACATATAAAGTTATTAAATGTGGTTTCGCAGCTGTGCTCCTTTTGGCTTGAACCACTTTTTGCATTTGTTATGTGAGAATGAATAAAATAGTCTTTGCAGCCTTTCATGTGGGTGCACATCAAACAGCTAAAAAGCTATAGTGGTTTAAACAATGGCTCTAAGAAGGTCTCTGATTTGCAGTGGAGCAGTGCATGTTTGAATATGCTCCATAAAGTCTCATTTTGAATGAATTCTCGAGTACTAACAGTGAGGTGAAAATGGTAATGTTGCCCCCTGGTGTTACTTAAAGCACTGGCTCCTTTTGGTGCAAACCTGCGCTGTTCACTCTTAAAATACACATGCAATATATGAAATGAGTAATGTGTGTGATATATGTTCATCTCTGGTTCAAGTAAAATTTTACAGTGTGCAGAACAGCACACAGAAAAACAGCACTGACAGGTGTGATAGGGGATTTTGTGCATGGCTAACTGTCTGTCTGTCTCTGTCAGATAAAATCCTCCTCATATTTGAACAACTGGTTGATTCAGATGTGACGATGCTTGGCTCATAATTCTTCTTGTAGCATTTACAGAAGCTGATCCGATTCCTGATGCTTCAGGTTGACAGAGAGCTTCTGTACAATTCTGTATGGGCTCAACCTATTTCAGGGACATACGATCATTGAGGGAACACGGCAATGATTAAAGCTTGAAACTGACCAATACAGGGGGAATTCCTGAGAAGATCCTGTGTGGTCACTTTTAAAGCTAAACTCAAAACTCGTTTGTCTCATATAGCTTTTAATACTTTTGTCACTTTCTTTTTACTTTTGTTTCATTTTCGTATTATCTTTTACTTCTTTTTACCCAGCCCAGTTCTTAACACCGAGCAGTGCAGTGCCATTTTCCCTCTGTGCCTCCTGTAACTTTTATGTATATAATCTATGTCTTTCATGTCTTTTCATTTATGTTGTGTGTTTATTGTAATTGTTGACTGAATAAATCAAAAATACTATCGAAACACTGTCAAAAATAAATCTGAAAAAGCCCCAAAAAGTTTCAGATTTGCATACTGGAGTACAAACAACCAAATTCCAAGTATGTTTGTCATACAACTTCTGCTGCAGTTGGTATATCTGAGAATAAATCATCAAAATTATTTATTCCCCACATTAAGAATCTGTTTTTCAGTGCAAAAACAAGTTGATCAGGAATACCATATCTCTACATATAATCATCTGCTTTCACTTCCTCTGACAAACTCACCATAAACTTATATAAGCAAACAATTGGCCTCTTTCCAATAAACCTTAAAGGGGATCTATTGTGTCCATTTAAGGGGCTCTCTATTTGTTCTTTAGCCTCTATTATGATGATAAATGATATTCATAATCTCAGAAACGCTTTTGTTTCTTTAAATGAGCCCTTGTAAAAGTCAGGCATTCCTTATAAGGGTGAAACACAGGGTTTTACCTATCCCCCCTCCCTCCTGAAACGTCACTATTTCCTTATTGGTTGATCGGTAGGCAATCCCAGATTGGCTGAAGATGTAGGTTAGTCCTGCCTTCTAAACAAGCATGTTTCACCATCACAGGTGGCTCTCAGCCGACAGCGTTCATTTTACTGGTTATTGGACTAAACTACGATTGGAGCTTGTCCGCTATGTTACAGGGAGTCTAACGAGCCATCAACTGTACTTTTACATCCTTCCTTTGCGGAGGTTTTGAACTGAGAAGTCCGAATCAGTGCAACTGTTTCTATCTTTACCGAAGTACCAAACTCATTATCACAGCGAACATGTTTATCTGACATGGTTGGAGTGGCGTTCTCAGAGTGGATTCCAGGCTTAAAATGTAGTTTGTTTGAAACAAATTTGTCCAGCAGACATCAACATATGTTAGTCAAAAGCAAACAAACAAGCAACAGCATGTTGTTTACCTCGGACATGACAACAATCTTCTCTTTAATATGGAACATTCGGAGGTCTTGCACCAACCCAAAGTTCGTTAGTCCATGAGCCCTTAAAGAATAAATTCTTCGCCGGTATAATAACTCCATTGACGATATAGAGGACAAGCTCAGCTCAGGTCATTTAAATCTCTTGTCCAGTCGCCGTGCTCGTATGGACCAATTCCACCAATTTTCCTCATTTTTTTGGAGATACCGAGCTTTCGGAACAGGGTCCAGCTTGTCTTGGTTCGGTCCATTGCCTTTATGTTTTGTATGGTCCATTTATCCTTGTGTTTGTACCTCTGTCTCTGCAGCACTGTGTCTAACTCAGCAATGTAAACAAAGCCTGTTGCCTTCTAAAATGGCGCCGGTGGCCAACAATGCATTGCAAGATCATGTGCTCTTTCTAGCTGTATAGTTGGGTTAGAGAGATCCTCTGTTTGATTGGCATCCTCCAGTATAAACACACACACCAACCCTCGGTTTGTGACGTCACAAATTGCCTCCCTATAAGGGTCTTGATTTTATTAAGCTATTCAAATCTACAAGTTTTTCTTCCACCCAAGGAGTTCATGTAGTGCCAGGGGACCAGCTTGCTATTTTATCTTTCAGTCACCCGCTGGGAGAGCATTTAATCCCGTCTCTGCTCCACTCCTCGTCCACAGGCCAGTCATGGGTGCTTATAGACCATGCAGGCTCATAAACAGAGCCAGTCTGCCCTTATTGGACTGCAAAAATACACTCACAAGAGAATGTTGGAAATGGGACTGACAGCACTAATGAGCAACAAGCAGTGGGAAAATAAGTGTATGGTGGTGGGACTGTTTGAATGTGGGTTAATATACTGAATGACAAACTATTTAATCACAGTAGTGTTTTTAGACATGAGCAGGTTGATCATTTCATTTCCTGTTTATTATGCCTAAATAATGATGTTTAAATCACAGCTCTATCTATGTCTATCTGTCTATGCCAGATGTCATATCCAAAAACTTTGAAAATATAATTGTTAGGCTTATATGTGGGGAAGTAGCCACTTACAGACGAAACTCAGTTACTTGCATCTTATTTATTAACAAGGGTATGCGGCAACAAAGTCAAAAGGCAGTATTGTAGGTAATGGGCAGGCAGAAGTAAAAAAACAAACAAAAAAAACAGAGTCAAGTTCCAAGCAAAGGGATCTAAAATACAGAATCCAAAGATCAAAATCAAAGTTCAGGCAAAAGGTTCAAAATATTCAAGACAGGTCAGAAATCGTACTTACTAAAGGCTGGAACGGCACAGGAAGCAAACCGGCAAACAAACCGGCACGATCTGGTAGGTAATGTCTGGCACACAGGGCTTACGTAATCACATGGCAATCAAGGCCAACAGGGAACTGGTGTGCTCAGAGAATGGTGGGAAAGTGAACAAAGACAGGGTGGAGCCAGAAGCACATGGCAAACCAAAACAAACAGAAAACACACTGCCCCCCACCTGAAAACAAAGGCACAAGCTGCAAGAAAAAGATAAAAAAACGTATTCAGGATCACTAACAATAACATCCATTCCATGGTAAAAAAAGCTGCACTGGAAATTAGTGGTTCTTATATGCTTGTTTTCAGATTTACCCATTGTAATATTAATATGTATAAGTAGTGTCATCGCTTCACCCGTACCCTTCTGAGCATGCAGGTGAATCTATGGTAGGGCTTGGTTGGCATTCAAGCTCAAGTGAAGCTTAGTACGTCCAATCTGGGCTATTGTAAAAACATGGCTGCCCCTGATGTAAATATACATTAATGGGCTCATTAAGGGTGATCTTTCACATGTTTGAGTAACTTAACCATGGAGATCAAGATGGCGGCGGAGTGGCGTTTGTATGACGCCCCTCCCTCACCAGAGCCAAGATGGCGGTTGACCGCCAACTATGAATGGCTGATCAAAGAGAACAAAAGGGGAAGTGATCATTGAACGTCACGTGTTACAAAGGTATCTTATGTGTGGCCGATTAACTATCCCACAACTGTACTTTAAGGCAGTTTAAACATTAAATGAGGTTAGTAGAAGAGAAGGAAGGGATAGAGATAATGGACAAGAAGGGTCTGCACCGGATCTTCACTCTGGCTAATAACCACTTATACCACCACAGTATCAGAGCCAGTGAACCTAAGTTCATCTGGTCAGGTACTAGTCCTTTAACTGGTGATACATGAGTTTATTCATTACAGATAATTAGACCAAAGAACAAAATATACAGCTCTTACAAGTTTCACAAACACAGTGTTTCCTACACTAACTGAATCTCTGCCCAGACATACGCCTCTTACTGTGAGTTGCTCCGTTCGGAGTTGTACAGCAAAGTCCGCTCTAGTGGACCGCTGCACGGTCCGTGACTGGGCTCGGCGGTTCGTCGTCGTATGCTCCAGGCGGCTACGACAGAATGCACTCCAGTCAAGGTACTTCAATCCTTGGGAGCTGGATATTAAAGTCCGTTCAGCAATCTCTGTGGCTGGATAACGGGCTTTCATCAGGCAACTCAGGCAACTATGACGTAATTCATCTCACGGCAGCGGCGGAGAGGTTCAAAAGGATGCATCGATGTGTCCGTACTCACGGGTGCTCACAGAGGATTTGCACAGCAGTCTTTAGTAGATCTAAAAGCGGTAGAAAACACAATGGAGGGAAACAAGAGAAGTATAGTCAATGGGTTTGGTCCACGAGTTGGAAGGCGGAGGACAAAGCTTATGGATGATAGAAAAATAGAGTTCACGGTGGAAGGTTTGCTCCCTTTTGTCGGCCGAGTCCTGAGGGAACTTGGAGTATCTCCTCACTGTAAATGGTGCGGGGTGAAAAAGCTTGAAGAATAGATTTAAAGGTGGAAGATCTGTTGCCTTAAGACATTGCCAGGGAATAGCAATGGCGGATGGGCACGGCAGTGTTTTATAACCTAAGTGACATCACTGGGGATCCCTGCTGGGGGTGTCCAGTTTCAGCCAATGCCGACACAGAGTTCTCGTTTTGAGAGTTGAGTCACTCTTAGGCGTGAATGGGGGGGGTTCTGTGTTTGTGGGGGAAGTGTGGGGGGGGGGGGTGTATTGTGGAGGGAGCAGGATCTCCACAGGAGAAACAAAGCACTTTGCATACAAAGGATATGGAGTGGAGACTGAGTTTGTGTGAAGATGAAAGAGATGGCTCACTCAGACTCATGCTAATTTAATCAATAGGGTACCATTTGTTGACCCCTATCCTGATCACAGGAGTGGGCGTTTTCACATAAAACTCGAAGGATGTTTAATATGTCTAATTTACTACTGTAAGGGGGGTCCTCTCAGGTAAATATACAATAATGGGCTCATTTTAAGGTAATGGAAAAACAGTTTTTACGGGATTATAGATTCATGAAAATGTCAGTATGCAATTGTTTTGTAATATTTTTAGAGGTGACACAAATGGTAGAAATCTTACACACTGCACCTTTAATACATTTAATGTGTTGTATATTTATACCTCTTTGTCAGGAAAGCTATGCTGAGCTTTTAAATAGATTTGACTAAGAAATAACATAATTCCTTGCCAACCTTCATAGTAATTAGTCACAATCAATTGATTCAAAAAATTATGTCATTAAGATATATTTTTATATAAAGCTAATGGAAACAATATTTTGTGAGGTTTCAGTCTAACTCAGACTGAATGTTTTCCTACAAACCACCAGTACAAGTGAACATGAAAGCTGTCACCTCCCCTCCCGGGCATAGTAAAGTGGATTTAGCCACAACTACAACATGACTGAGCCATTTGCTCTCAGATTGCTGGACCTGCTTTTCAAACTGGGCACCACACGATGCTGAGTGCTTCCCACACCCATACTCTAAAGGAATCATGTCTGCGTGTGGTTATCTCAAAAACAGAACATTGGCCGACCAAAGCGGACGATGTGAGAGACACCTCAGATGCATCCGTCTCTCCTTTTTTCACATGGATCACGATGAGTCCACATCCGTCTATTCCCACAGCCTTGTTTAATCCTCTGTCTCCCTTGTGTGTTTGTACAAAAAAATATTTCCCATACTGAAGTGCATCCCAAACCAATTTCTTTAGAGGATGCCAATGATCCATACGTGAACAAATATGCCTCACAATTAGTTGCGTTCTGGAGTCGTGCCACACTTCCTTTCCTCACATATACAAAAATATGCTGATGTAACATAACGGCCAACATTGTGAGGACCCAGTTTCAATTTAAATGCTCACACTAGGGCAATGAAAATATCAAGCTGTATATCCTGGTGATTGTGT
>JAFBJT010106749.1:95900-108513 GCA_016785325.1 Chascanopsetta lugubris | reverse complement strand
ACACACACACACACACACACACACACACACACACACACACACACACACACACACACACACACACACACACACACACACACACACACACACATTTCAATATAAAAGCATATTTTGGTGAATTGCGTCTTGCTCCATGTACAAAACAGTGACAAAAAAGAGAATCGAGCCTAACCTCTTGCGTTTTCCTTCTTTCTTTCACCCCCCCCCCCCCTGCCCCCTCCAAACCGTTGTCCTGTCATCTCCTCGCCCCCCTGGCAGATGTGTTACACAACATTTTGGAGAAACTCTTTGAAATAGCTCTGTGTATAACATCACTGCACGTCTGCGCTGGCTTTTCTAAACTATTCAGCCCAACTGAGAAGGGGTCTGACCGTTTCCTGTCCTGTCTCTCACATGAAGCCCTGCATCGTGTTTCCATTTTACCCCAAAATGGCCGACCACAGGGAAAGGTGACATCATTCATTCATGTGGTGTATTTGCTCAGCTGGTCCCCGGTTCAACTTTGAGGTTCCACTCAGAGGGAATAGTGGTCCTCAACAGCCATAACCTCGTACCAAATGTGAACATCATAATGTTGTAAAAGTCCTCAGTCCAAACAGTTTTATATCCCATCAGATGCCTTCACAGTAATGTGACCCATATGGAGACTCTTTCTTTCTTTGCTTTCATGTTAAAAGCCTTTTTTCTGTCATGTTTAAATCCTCAAATGTTTCCCTTCAAAACCTCATGTTCCCTCTGCAAAGAACCATTTGTTTTTGTCCAGCTCACATGTGTTTGTCTGTACTGACATTAAATGTTACTGCACTTTCATCCGGCGCTTCTGTTTGATGAACTTCTGTATTCAGACTCTATCAAAAGTTCCCACACCATAAAACGCCAACTATGACACTGATTGAACTCTCCGCTAATTGTTTCAAACTCTGCTCAGCAGATCCATTGCCAGTGTCCATTGTACAAGTCAGAGGTATTGAGGTATAGAGACATTTTAGAGAGGATTTGCCCATGTATTATTGGTTTTCAATTAACTAGGCTTCAATGAATGGCTGCACCATTCACTTTGCAACAATATCTAATGTGCCACTGCATCAATCAGGATCCATTAATAACTTAAAGGTCGGGTTAAGGTCCAGATTTGAAGTCAAATGGTAAATGGTTTGTATTCATATAGTACATTATCACATTTTGAAGACCCCTAAAAGCGATTGACAGTACAATTTGTTTGTTTTTTACGCTATTCATGCGGCCATTAGGCAACACTATCAGAAAACATGATGTAAATGTCCACTGCAATGCAGACGACACCCAGCTGTCTAAAATCCTACTTCTTACCTACAAGGCCCTAAATAATCAAGCCCCGTCTTACATCAGAGAACGTATCACCCCCTATCATCCGAATAGATCACTCCGCTCTCTAAATTCAGGCCTACTGGTTGTTCCCAGAATAAATAAAAGTAGAACAGGTGGTAGAACCTTCAGCTGCCAAGCTCCTCTCCCGTGGAACCAGCTCCCACTCTCAGTCCGGGAGTCTGATTCTGTCTCTACCTTTAAGGTGAGACTCAAAACTTACCTTTTTGACAGAGCCTATAGTCAAAACTAGATCAGGCGAGACCTGAGTTGAATAGTCCACACTAAGCTGCTATTGGCTCAAACGGCTGGGGGGGGGGGGGGGTGCTTAGGGGTAATTTCCCATCATGCACTTAGAATGAGCACATAGACTGAGCACTCTTGTCCTCAAATTCTCATTCCTGCCACAAACCCCATGTCCCCGCTACATTCAACCCATAAAACCACACACACCATGTTAAACCATCTTCCACTGTTTTTCCAGCTTTGCTGCTGTCGGTGAACGAGACCAAGCTTAAACATTTACATGTCTAATGTGTGTATTGTTATTGATCATTCTATGTAACATCCATTGCACGTCTGTCCGTCCTGGGAGTGGATCCCTCACCTGTGACTCTCCCTAAGGTTTCTGCCTTTTCTTTTTTCCCTGTTAAAAGGGTTTTTCCCAGTAGAGGATGTTACCCAGCCTGTGAAGCCCTGTGAGACAAACTCTGATTTGTACTACAATGGCTACATAAATACAATTTGATCGACTGGTTCTTTAAATTTGATTGATTGATTATTTATATTCACCCATAAACATTCATACTGTGCATCTACTTGCATCATGTGATGGCTCGGGGGGAGTGGGATCAAAGCCCGTCGGCCCTCTGCTCAGAGGCCGAATCTTCTCACACCCTCGCCCAGGAGTGGTTGTCAAAATCAGGCCAATTCACCAACATCTCAACATCCTCGGTGTCATTTTCACACTTTGATCAATCATCCTGCAGGCCAGTTTGGACCCCCCTAGTGGGCCAGGTATTTGCCATCCCTGCTTTGGCTACAGCTGCCCCAAATGGTTAAAGGTTCGCTGATTTCCAGTGGCAGAAATGGAATAAAGGTAATAATAATGACCTTTTTTTAAGAACATAAAATCACTTGAACGTATCTAATGTTGTCTCCATTACCCCAAACTAAAAACTAAAACATTTTTAAAAAATGTATATATACTCGACCAGGACCCCTCTGTTGAGGCATCCATGTTGCAACACTATTTTTAAGCCTATTAAAGCCCATACAAACCAAGCATCTTTGGAGTTTTGATAATAAGTTCGCTTACACACTTGGAAATGGAGGGTGATATGAGAGCTATTCATAAAGTTCAGGTGTACCCATTTCCTCTAGTGCAGAAATCCCACCCGGCACCGCCCGCCCCCCTTGGAGGATCTAATTGATTACACGTTCGATATCGCACAAGATCACAACAGACGTGTTACCTTACCTACGGAACAGGCCTCTGACTTCTTCTTTGATGAAGTCAACTACAAAACTCATCTTATTCATCTTATTTACACGTCAGCATGTCATTTCTGTCTCCTCTCCTCCGTACTGTCGTGCCGACAGCGGAGCAACCCGAAGTGCATACACACACACACACACACACACACACACACACACACACACACACACACACACACACACACACACACACACACACATTGACACGAGCACGCTCGTGCACGTGAACACTGTCCCACCAGCGGACTGAGCGCGCGTCGGAAAACAACACTTCAGTTCCGATGATGACTGCTGGTATTAAAAGAAACACATGACGATCATGACGAGTGTTTGTGTCGGTGTCCGTCTGCCTCCTCCGCCTCCTCTGCGCTTGCCCCCCCACGCACATGACCCCCCCCCACCACCCCAACACTGCACATGGAAAAGCACATGCAGCATTTGTGTAACAACAGCAGAAGCAATAGCTAAATTGTCAAATCTGAATACAAAAATAATGAATAATCCAATTAAATGAAGAATCAATCTTGAATGAAGCCTCCCAATAGATTTGAAAATGCGTATCATAGTATATGAAACTACTTTGGAGTGAGTATAGGTGAATGCATTCTTAATGACCGTTCATTCAAGTTGGAGAAAATAGAATTACATTGTTTTTATGTTCCCGTTTATGTCATTAACCATCATATTATCTGCTTTACCTAAACATGCTCTTCATATAGTATATATGTTAGATGCTGGGATTAAAGGGAGATAATGAAGGTCCTTTCCAGACAGGAAGTGCCAGTTTTGCCATGTGGCTTCCATTAAGCGTGTGTGCACGCTGGACAGGGCGATACCTAAGTGGCCATGTGGTTGCCATACTGAAGGACTTAGTGTAGGAATTCTCATATGGGAAGAGCAGAGAGTCACATGGCAGGGTGATCAAAATCTGGTAGTTCCCAACTTTAAAAAAAGATTTTCAGACTCAAAACCATAATCTCATAACCACTAATGACCCCTTTTTTGTTCTGAAAGGCGACGTGTTGGAAAAGTGGCTGAAGGCGAGTGAGGAACTCCTTAAATGACAAAGCAGACGGCGGATCTGCTGGACTCCTCGTGGTCTCGCTCCCTCTCCACATGTCACTGGCCTCTCTCTCTCCCGTTATTAGCAGAGGGAAAGTAATGTAATCTGATTTTGATGATGTCTTATTTCCAAGCAGAGCAAGATCCAGCCAGCACTGAGTGCTCATGGTGACATACCATAATGACTCCAGATGAGGGAGAAGCTCGTTTTAACTGACACCTCGTTAAAGACACTAACAGTCAGTTTAACAGGTCATGAGGAATAATACTCAGCTTGTTCTGACGTCTCCAGAGGATCATTATAAAACCAACACCATGTACTTCTAATACGTGTGACATATATATACGTTTTGCAACCTATGTTGCAGGAAGTAACATAATGCATAACGAACAGCATATACACTTAAAGGTGCAGTGTGTAGGATTTTTATCACCATCACTAAAGATATTACAAAACAATGACATACTGACGTTTTCCTGAATTTTTAATTACCTCAATGTTTTGTTTTGTTTTTTTCCCCATGACCCTTAAATGAGCCCATTGTTGTTTATTTACATGAGGTCTGGCATGTTTGTACAGTAGCCCAGAGTGGACATACTAAACACTGTTTGAGTTCAAACGACAAGTGAAGTCTACCATAGGTTCTCTGGGATGTTCAGAAGGGTGAGGTGATGTTTACAACATGCACCTTCATCTCTAGATGTCACCCAATCGTACACATGCACCTTTAAATACACTCAGAGACACGAGGTCATCGAGTTAAATAGATGAATGCTGTCTTCTCTGTGATACAGCGTCGAGAGACAGGGTGACGCACAGACCATTACATTTGACCTCGTGACAAACTGTAAAATGGCTCGACTGTTTTGACATGCCCATTATATCTCATTGTAAAGTTTCGTGCAATGCCTCTTTATCTGATAAGCCCTCAAACTCAAGGGTTATCGCTCCAATTGACATTCCTGGATCATATCTGCTATTTGTACATCCCATGAAAACACAAACATTAAAAAATGAGATGAGGAGAGTGACCCCGAACATTGGATTTGAGTGTTTACGTCGTTGTGACTTCAAAGGTTGTTTCAGGGGTCTCAAACTCATTTTAGTTCCGGGGCCACATACGGCACAGTTTGATCTCAAGGGGCCGGGACCAGTAAAATCACTGCATAATAACAGTAAACAACAACAAATAGATAATAGTAATGATAAGGTCAATTCGCCCCCCCCCTCCAGGTTCTATTGTGTGCAACCTCCAAGACACATTTGAAATCGTTTTTATAGAAAAATGGCAGTTAGTGTCTGTTATTTTTAGACTTTGCAAAGTCATCTCGCGGGCCAGGTAAGACCGTCTGGTGGGTCGGTTTTGGCCCGCGGGCTGTATGTTTGACAACGATTGCATACTGGCATTCTCATGAATTCATAATCATCTAATTGTATTATTTTCCAATTACCCTTAAATGAGCCCATTGATGTATATTCGCATGAGGAGTGGGTCCTCTCTGGGAGCCGCCATGTTTTTACAGAGTGGACGTACTAAAACATCTTTTGAGTTTTAATGACGACTGAAGTCGACCACAGGTTCTCCGGCATGCTCAGAAGGGTGAGGGTGAGGTGATGGATACAGCATGCAACTTCACCTCTAGATGTCACCAAATCTTGCACTCTACACGTTTAATATTCAAATAGCAAATTGCCTGAATTCATACAGAACTTTTCAGGTCTGTGGGGTTCAGTTTCTTGCCCTTGAACAGGGTAATGGGGACGACAAGTCAAACTACCAACCTTCTGGTTAGAGAGCGTCCACCGGAACCCCTAAGCCACAACATCGAATCCTATATTCCCACTTCTCATAAACCAAAATATGGCCTAGTGATGGCACTAGATGAAGTTCAATTCGGCCAAAAATAGTAAAACATTGCACATTTTGAGAAGTAGATAAAGTTCCAAATGTCAATCACTCATGGAGCCAAACATTTACGCGCTTGAATGTATGAGCTGAAACAGTCTGATATGACCTCTGCTGTTGATCAGGCTCCATGTGACAGTTCACTGTATTGGGCTGAGCCTCATGGCAACAGCAGCACAGCCCGCCCTTCATTCCATCCCCTGGCTACGCCTAACCACGACATAATATGATTAGCTTAATCTAGTTAGCCTGAGATAATGACCATGGCTGTGCACAGGACGCGCCATGTTGGCAAGTGGGCCTTTGTGGGGAGGGGGTGTCGGCCTCTGAACCCCAGCCTCCGTGCATGTTGTTATCCAAGGGGGCCGCCATGCCAAGGCTGGGCCTGGCACCCCTGGATATAGAGGGGCTGGATGTGGATTGCAGAAGGGATTGCAGAAGGGTGATGAGTGGGTTTAATGGTACTTTGTGTGTGTGGATGTGATTCTTTAAAGGTGCGCTGTGTAAGCTTTCAGTCCATTTTGGTCACTTCTATCGATAGAAAAAGAAACAAAACAACACACAACAATTATACAGTGTATAAACATTTTCGAAGTGTATGATCGACCCAATAGATGACTTGCTTTTTACATAACACAAACATGAGCCCTTTTCTATAAATATTTACACCAGGAGAACATCTTTGGAGCTTTAATGACAACTGAGGGCTACCATAGGTTCTCCTTACATTTAAAAGGTGCAGTGTGTAAGATTTTACTCATCTCTAGAAATATTATGACATATCCAATAACCATAAATGAACCCTTTAATGTATGTTTACATGAGGAGTGGGTCCTCTCTATGGGGGCCGCCATGTTTTTACAGTAGCCCAGAGTGCACATGCTAAACATCTTTTGAGTTCTGATGACAAATGATGTCTACCACAGGTTCTCCTGCAGCTCAGAAGGGTGAAGGTGAGGTGATGGATACAACTTCACCACTAGATGTCTCCAAATCGTACACACTGCACCTTTAAAGATGACCAGGGTGGGATTTGTAAAAAATGTGCGTATACATAATTATTTTTGCATTTGTCTCTCTAATTATTCAACCTTAAAACACATTGTCCATATTCAAAATCAGTTTACTTTATGGTATGAGGTGTAATTAGGAGATAAATCATTGTTGTTATGGCGACAGCCAATGGTTTTCTTCCAGTGTCTGCTTTACCAAACCTGGGTAGGGAACTGAATCGCAAAATTGTCAATAATCTCTCTCTCTCTCTCTCTCTCTCTCTAGTGTGCAAATGCACATGCACACACGCGCACACGCGCACACACACACACACACACACACACACACACACAGATCCCCCATACATACCAACACAGCTCTGTGTTAAACAAGCACATGTCTCAATCGAGTCCATTCATCAGCCTCTTTGACCACTTTTGAGCCTCCACACACTCTCTCCTCCTCAGCCTCCAGCTATTCAAAGTAAGAAGCAGGGCTCATGCAGCAGGGCGGGTACTTTGGGGGGGGGAGGGGGGGGGGGCCGGATGTGGGCCGCGGGGGGGAGGGGGTCCGTGGGGGGGTGGGGGGGGGGGGGGGGGGGGGGGGGGGGGGGGGGGGGGGGGGGCGTCCAGCCATCCACTGTTATGCCAATTCTTTTGAGTGAGTGGGGTGAGGCTGGAGCGTATCACAGGGAATAGTTACAGAATAATGAAAGGGGGCTGTAGCTCTTGAGCAGGTTGTTAAACTTTGAACTGAGCGATGTGGCTGTGCAGAGGGAGAGGAAATACATCAGTGATGCTCCTGGTACTGAATTTGAAAATCTTTTTGATGTCTTTATTTTTACCAATAAAAGTGACAAAGATGACCAACGTCGTATACACTGCACATTGAAGTAAAAAAAAAAACAAATAGACCATTATACTGCGTTATTTCAAAATAAGTGACAACCTAATTTGCCTCTTGCCATATATTTTGTTTATTGTTATCTAATTTAAAATGACAATCAATTATTGTATCATTGCTTTTGAGGCATTTTTTTTAATTGTGCTGAATAAATAGTAAGTATACTATTACTATTATATATAAAATAATAGGATGATATTAAGTGATCATCGTTATAATAAAAACATGTCTCTGAGCACACCCTAACCCTAACCCTAACCCTAACCCTATGACTACTGGGTCAATGGCAGCTGCAAAGCCGGGGGGTGCAAAACGCTCCCAGGGTTTAATTCATTTCTCATTTAGTTCATTACTAGTAGTTGTAGACTTCCTGCTTTACAAAGCCAAACAAAAGAATGGTCTCCTCAGCAGGCCCTGTCTATTTTGGTCCTCTTGCCCTCAGCAGAAGCCCGGCCTCGGTCATTTAACCCCCAAATACTATGTCAATACGGCACCGAGCAATATAGCAGCGCAGCTCCCTTTGTGAGTTCTTAATTGTTTCCGATCATTAGCAATGCACCCAGCACTCGGAGTTTGTTTATTGTTTGGGGGGGGGGGTTGGCACCGGGCGGCGGCCGGAGTCGCTGCGGAGACGTGGCTGATGAGGAGCGTTGTGGGGGTGGGGGAGCAAAGAACTGGGGAGCTGTGGCGCTCGCAGGAGATGTGGATTATTCCTGGTTGTGTTCTGCCGCAGCACCTCGGTGCTTCACACCAGCATTCCCACTCTCACACTCACAAAGGAAGGAAATGGTTTCAGACAGGCAACCTGGACCCCGAAAGCTGAGGTCAGGGTGTACACATAACCCCCCCTACCACTGCAGCTCCTGGGAACAGACCCCCGTTCCCTTAGAGACGCACGCATAATCTCCTGCCTCACACTCATTAGCACACACAGACACAACGGGCACTCTCGTGCATAGAAATCTGCCAACACACACACACACACACACACACACACACACACACACACATTACTATTACATCAAGGTACGCACAACGACATATATCCTACTATTACATTTTGCAGGAGACCAAGTTTACTCATTTTTGGGGTGATGCATTATAATACGTGTCACCGCCAGAAAACTGTCCACCGCTCTAGCTCCTGTTGGCACACTTGCCCCTCCCTCACAGAAAAAAACAGACTACTCTGATTGGCTGGCTGGTAAAGTCTCTTGTGATTGGTCAACAGCTTCCACATGATGTATGGAATCTTCAATTGACTGACATTTCAGACTCACATGTCTATTACAACATTCCAGCAAAGAGAAAAACATTTAGTGGTCAAAAGGTGCTACTGCAACTTGTCTTCCACCTGTTGTCATGTGGTGCAAGACTCCTATTGACTGACATGACATTCAGAAAATGACATCTGTAAATAAGCTGATGGCTTTTTTTTTTTTAAAGGTAATCATACAACTATCCAATTGCATGTACTTACATATCCATCATTAAACATTTTAGGATAAAATGTTAAAATGATCAAACTTAATTTAAAGTTTATGAGGATTCGAAAATGACATCATTCAAAATGCCCTAAGCACCACACAATGGAAGTACGATATATTGTGCTTCAAACAGCCTCCATCGACAAGAGTGGGCCCCAACGCTGCAGTCAGTTATTATAATACATCCCTGATCACACCCTGCAAGCGCAGTGATATCACTGAGAGTGGGAGGTAGAATGCAAATGACAGACAAGCTCTTTTAGCAGTGTCTAAAAAGTGGACTGTGATAAGGCGCATTAGGGTCTCGCTTAATTAAAGCTCAATTAGTTGGATGTGTAGCTATTTTGGGGAAACAGACCAAACGTAAACATGACAAATTGCCTCACAAGGTCGATGAATGTGTTCCCAGAAAAATATTTACACATCAACAAATTATATTCAGCTGTTTGGATGAAATTTGACATTTTCAGAGCCAGTTCTCACCAAGTAAGAAAACAAGGAGACATTTGAAAAAGAAACTTCTGGGAACCAAAGCACTGAACAAAAAAAGGCGCCATGGAGTGGTACAGAGATCCCAGAGATGGGTCATAATTCCATCCATCAAGAAGGTCAGGTTTTCATTTGCTTCCTGGTTGTTTGCAGGATCACACAAAGAACTACTCCACTCATTTCCGTGAAATGTTCAAGAAGGGTGGAGCATGAATCAAGATAGATAAAGATAAAGCTTAGTGCAGATCAACATTACGGGGCAGATTGAGGACTTGTATTTAATGTCACAAGATAAAGAATCTAATAACATTTTTGTCAATTTCCACAGAAATAATGCGTCTGTCACAATGGGTGAAGTAGTGATGACTTCAGACGGACTACTGGGCCTAACTTAGCATTGAGTTAGCGTTAGAGTGGGAAGAGTGATATCGTATGGAGCATCTGAACAGCCCTCAATTATCATTAACACTGGTGTTTAGTTTGTTCTCTCTGTGCTACCAAGGGCTCATTCTGGGGTAATTAAAACAAGAATTAATACAATCAAAGTGTCGATAATGACAAACAATAATTAGAATTGAAACACATTCAATTCGTGAGGACAGAAACGAAAATGTTTGACCTTTAATCTGAACCTAAAAATGTTCAGTCAGCACCCATCCTCATAGAAATTGTGTCATACATTGTCAGCTTTGTTAGTTTGTCTGTGCTTTACTTTAGTTTGTGTTGTTTTGTGCACTTCCTGTTTTATTTTGGTAAAATAAGAGTGTCTCTGTGAGACACGTTGTGAGAAAGGATTCCTCGTGGATGGTTCGAGTCTCCAGCTGTGAACCACGACTCTGGTCAGAGAATTGATTCCAGAAGAGGTTCATTTAGCGATGGGGGCACGAGGTGAAGAGGGTGAGGGATTCTAAGGTAGGTGTTGTGTGTTTCTTAAGGGGTAATCCAGGTGGGGAATTCCTATAGAATCGATCGAACCTTGATTATGTGTAGTTTATTGTTACCCTTAACTTCTACACCTTTGGCTTGAGGGGCAGAGGTGCTATAATCTTGTTGTGTGTGTCACCTGTGATAAGCTGCGTATGATGTGCTCTGAGGCACCGTGTGGACTTTCCTACACACTTATAATGAATCAATGTCAAGAAAATGTCAAGAAGAGCAGAAAAACAACCAGACAGGAAGAGGAAGATGAGAACCTGATTCATACAGACGGAGGAATGATCAGGCCAGAAAGAAGGATTTTAAATTTCACTCCTGCCATAAAAAGTATTTCTGAGCTTCATATCATATCAATGTTATATTAATAACATGATATTAATATCATGTTAATATTCCGTAACATGAATATTACACTCACACCTGCAGTGTTAACCCTCACGCATCACTATGGACATGTTTGTCCCAATGAGCAGATGTCACCTCTTTATCTGTCATGTTGGCTGTGTTAGTGCCAATGGCACAATAGGCTCTCTCTCATAGCAAATTTTGAAATAAAAAAAGAAAACATTTGATAGACCACCACAACACTGTGAAACACATTTACCACTCTCTTGAGTCAAAAATGTCCACTTCCAAAAACCTGCTATAAAAGCTTAGCAAATTCATATTTTTTTCTCCTTTTTTTGCAGAAATGTTCTAAACAACTTCAGCTATTTTTCATAAAACATATGTAAAGTTGCTGGGGGATTGGTTTTCAATCAGTCATGGGTCTGTCAAAGTTGACCCAAAATACTGACTTTATGGAATTTATACGACTGATTTAAAAAACAACCCCCCTGACACTTTACATTTGATGGAAAATAGCTTTTTTTCCCATGAAATAAACTGACTGTGACAGCAAGTAATCAAACATTTAAAGGCATTTAACGGGTTAAAATCCTCAAAATGATCACATGTTTTGTAGTTTCTGTCAAAAAACGGTAGAAAAAAAAGGCACTCTAAGTTTTTAGACTTTAGTTTTAATTGACAGTTTTGTCCGTAATGACTCAAGGGGGTAAGTTAAGTGAAGTGACGCCTGAGGGTAAATCCAATAAAAGTAAAAGAATAATTTTTGAAAATAAATAACTTGCCTGATCATTTTTCATTTGCACTTTAAGACATGTCCTGTTTATCAAATGCTGTGTCTCAAGTGTTTATGTAAAAAATAGATGATTCCCGAATGGGCAGCTCCAGGATGTGTTGGATAAAATTACACTCTGAAGATAAACCCTTCCAGACTCTGCTGTGCGACAGACATTCCAGCTGGATAAGGTAACGCACAAACTCGGGCTTAAAAGTCTAAACTATTCCCTCAGTCGATCTAAATGTGTGACTCACACCAAGAGACACAAATACACAATGAGTTCACCTCTGATTACTCTGCCTTTGACTTTCAGCAGTGCATGCATGACCTCATATATACACAGAACAGTGTTCACGTCAGTGACACGCACGCACACACACACACACACACACACACACACACACACACACACACACACACACAGGCACACATACACACACAGACACACACACACACACACCTCTTGCACAGAGTATAAGAAGCTGTTTTAGCCTTGTGTTTTGCGGGCTGTTTAAAATGTCATTTTTCTCTCATTCCTCAGACTTCAAAGACGCCGCGCTGAGCTCTCACTCCCTCTTGCCAAATCCTCCAATCTTTTCTGATTTAGTGAGTTGGCCACGGGCCGAGCAGCACCGGGACGGGCCCGTTAACAACCGGCCCGAGCGGTGGGGGAGATAGAGAGAGATGGGGAGGAGGAGGAGGAGGAGGAGGAGGAGGAGGAGGGGGATGAGGAGGAGGACGCGGAGGAGGAAGAGGAGGAGGACGAGGAGGAGGACGAGGAGGTGGAGGAGGACAAGGTTGGGGAGGATGGGAACGCAGACGATTAGCAGGCGGGAGAGAAAGAGAAGCGGGAGGGGGAGGAGGCGGAGCTT
>JAFBJT010106749.1:76791-94189 GCA_016785325.1 Chascanopsetta lugubris | reverse complement strand
CCCAGAAGCCCCCCCCCCCCCCCAAACTGCCGATCTTTTATCACTGGAGCAGCAAATGTTTGGCCCGCTGCTATCAATCAGGGATTCCCAAAGGTAAGACTCTGATGGCGGGGGGGGGGGGGGGTAAGACTCTGATGGGGGGGGGGGGGGGGGGGGTCAGGCAGAGTGCAGAGAAAATCATTTTCCACAACTTCACCTTTGCATCACAAATCCATAGCATATTCAACCTGGTAGCAATGGATGCCGAGCCTCTCCTGGCATGATGAAAAATAAGATAAATGCTATATTTGACCACTGATCTGTATAAGAAATGCATTTTCCATTGGATTTCAATATCTCTCATCATTTTTAAATCAAAATGGCCAAATTTTCATATTTCCGGTTCAGCAGCCAGCTGTGCCTGTGCACAATCCCTCACTGACTGTGTTGATGTGCCACGCAATAAGTGTGCGTGTTTCTGTCTCTCTGTATGTCGCCACTGTAATGTTTGCAACTGCTTTTATTATAGGCTATGACGCTCCATAGGCTGGCTTATATTCTGTGTGTGTTTGGTGTTTGTTCATACTGGTAGAAGACAAAGCCACAGTGAAAATGTACCGGGGAGGCAAACAATACCCTGTATTACCCTCTTGCACGTGAGCACACAGGTACTTGTTGCCGCTGTTCTCAGTTCACAAAGAAGATGCAACATGAAAAAAAACAAAGACCTCCGGCAGTTTTTTTCAACTTATTTTTGTACCATCCCTTTGTTAAACAGCAACTGCAGCCAATGGAATGGTGAACAAGATACTCTGTTGACTCCATACATGTGTAAACCTGACTCTGACAGAGTCACTGCCTCCCCCAGCCTTGGACCTGCACTTACAGTAGCTCCAATCCTGTCCTACCCGCGTTACCTTAGGTTTAATCCTCCTGATGCGATCTGTGGCACCGAATTCCAGTCTCACCCCCTGCGCTCCTCGATCCGATCTTTGCAACTCCTCCACATTTCCAGCATTCTTTGCCAGCGGCTGGCATCCCTCATGAAACTTGCCCTGGTGACACAGGCAGCAAGGGGAGAGAGAGCCAGGCAGCGGTCACCTGAAATAGAGCGGAGCGACGAGCGTGATATTCAACAGAAGCAGAGGGCGTCTGGATATTGCAGCCTAATGGCGTGTTAAAGCACAGGTTATACAAGTCCCCTGATGCACGCGCTCAGACTTACGAGTCTCCGGCCACAAATAAGGGGCATAAAAATATGGACATTGTTTCAAAATGAGCTCATGCCCTTAGTATGTAATTTTCTGCCTCTGGGCAGACAGGTATGTGCCATCGAAAGGTCCACAGCTTATATTAGCTGAAAGGGCCAGTAAAATGTGCTCGAAGGTATATTATACCTCCTGAGTGAATACACCTGGTTGGGAGTTTGCACATGTGCATGCCAGTGTGTGTGTGTGTGTGTGTGTGTGTGTGTGTGTGTGTGTGTGTGCATGCATGCGTGCGTGCGTGCAAAGTACAGTTGATGTTACTTTGAAATGTGTTCAGTTTGTGCTTGTTTGAGATGCTGGTAGTTTAGGTTGATTCAAGATGTGATGTCAGTTTAGTCTCAGTTTTGACATTTTGACATTAAAACGAATCACCTCTCACCGAGACCAGGCTTCTGGCCACCCTTCATTAAAAGAGCATTAAAGCAATAACGATTCATTTCTCCACTGCTGTTTACAGGGAGAAGCCATTTTGCTTCAGTAGTTTTAAGTAAAACTAAGTCTGCTCGTCTAAGTAAATGAAATTCCTCACAGTGGCCTGGTGATGTGGAACGTGTGTTTTAGAACATCTAATGAGTTGCAAAATAAACTTGTGAATTGGTTTGCATGCCTTTAGAGTCACTTAGGGTCACATCTGTCTGCAGCACCTCTTATCAGCCTCTGTCTGAAACACTTGATTTTAGCTCAGTCTCTTCTAGCTCCACCCCCTTTACTTCAAAGCCTGGCCTGCTGTGGTTGGCCAGCTGTTGCATTCTGTTGTGACTTGTTCTCTGTTTCTAGCTCATGTCCGCCTCTCCATCATGGATGTATCATAAAAATAGAACACAGAAACACTGCCAAAAAAGATATTGTGGCCAAACTGTGGTATTGCAACTTCAGTCTTGGTCATGTGACATGGCCCAAAAGGCCTTTCTTCTTATGCTAACTCAAAAGGACTGGAAGGACAGTTTGTCTGCTCTGTGGAGTGATGATACATTCATCCTCTGCTTTGCGTGTAGCAATCCATTTCTGTCGGAGAAATTAGATGTTTTTTTTTTCACTTTTCTGACCTTTAATATAAGAAATTATATTATTTTAACCCCTTGGAAAAATGAAAAACTGAAAAATAGCATCACGTGTCTCTCTAAGATGCTGACCCTGAAATCTAATCAGCCCCAAGACACCTTTGTTTCATATCATTTCTCATCTCTCTCTTCCTACAGAGATATTTTCTTCCTAAACTGAAACCTGGTATTAATGAATAAACCAGGCAAGGCCCCAGCAACAACACAGGACTGTGCTGTAACTCGGAATTGCATGTAAAATTATGAAAGACGCTAAAATTCATCTCTCATTTTGCCCACTTGAAAGATTTTTCTACTTTTTATTACCCTTATTTAAACCATGTGGAGTGTATCCATCTGTATCAGAGTAAAATGTTCCTGCTATTCATGTGTGGGAAGTCGAGCCGGACTCAACCAGAAAAGGATGTTTATGCTTTCTGGGCTCAAGACTGAACAAGGCTGAAGAACCTTTTCGGTGTAAGCATATGGGTGAGCTTTCATGGAGAATTATCTTGGCCCATCCACTCCTCTTAATACAGTTATCAAATGCAACCTCCATATTTCCATCGGAAACTACAAACTGTCATAATAACCTACTTTCTACTATGAAAGGCTCATCTGTGGGTGAAGTTGCATGTTCCATCCATCACCTCACCCTCACCTTCTGAACACGCAGGAGAACCTGTCATCAACTTCAGTTGTCATTAAAACTCAAAACTGTAAAAACATGGCTGCCCCCGTACAGAGGACCCCCCTGCTCATGTAAATACATGATGATTTTAGAGTTATCGAAAAAAAATATCTAGGTGATTATAAATTTATGAAAATGTCAGTATGTAATTGTTTAGCAAAAAGTGACACAAATGACCCAAATCTTACACACTGCACCTTTAAATGCGGCTGTTTGTACCTTTAGGAGAAACCCAGAGAACTTTCCTCCTGGAGGAGCAGAGGTGGACCAAAGTTCAGCCATTTCAATGTTTCAGCCTCCCCGGGTCGATCCAAATGATGTCCCATCTCCTATAGATATCCATTCATCTTCTGCCTGTGTGTCTGTAGTGGTGATGTGTCTGTCAGTAAAATCTGACATGCTTGGAAATGTTTTCGCCGGCTTTTCCAAGAGCTTCAGTTTGATGATGGTCCAACCTCTGTCTCCTGCTCTGAGGCGCTGTGATGGCGAATGTTTTCATTCAGCGTCGGCCTCTTACAGCGACCTGACAAGCATTGAAATAAGAATGGGACCGGATTTGACTCGGGATACTTTGTTGTTCCCCTTTTTTATTATAGAAGACAAGTCTGGAGACAGTGATTGAAGTATCAGGCTTCAAGATGGACTTATTTGACTTACTATAAGATTTAACACTGTCGGGATTTCCTGTCACAGTCTATTTAAGTCACTTACTGCTGCATGGACCCTGTTGTTTGTTATAATTGAGCACAGCTCACAGACAGATACTGAACAATAGTGATGTTTCACCAAAGTCTGAATGTTTGCCTGCCGTGCATATAGTGGATACTCACCTCACTTCCTCAAAGCGAAATCATGGAGTCTCATTTTGGTTTCTTAAAGGTGCAGTGTGTACGATTTGGTACCATCCTGTGGTGAAGTTGCATGTTGAGAACCTATGGTAGACTTCAGTTGTCACTAAAACTCGAAGGATGTTTAGTATGTCCACTCTGGGCTACTGTAAAAACATGGCGGACCCCGCAGAGAGGACCCGCTCCTCATCTAAATGTACATTAATGGGATTCTTTAATGGCGATGGAAAAAAAAGGTAATACATTGAGGTGATTATAATTTTTTGTAAACGTCAGTATGTAATAGAAGTGACACAATTGACCAAAATTGTACACCCTGCACCTTTAAAATGTGAATTTTCTTGGCAAGAGCGGAGCATTCATAGTTTCATACTGATGTTTAAAATTCAAATACTTTGAAATAAAGAGACCTTTTGCATAAACGCATATTTTTTTAAAGTAAATGCGGTGATGATACAAGGAACCACAGTGCCGTTCCAGTGGTGGACATGTGGCTGGTGACGAGCAGCAGAATCGCCACAAACTGCAGTGCTCACGCAGCCGATGTGGCCCGAGCATCAGACTGTGTGGGTTCTAATCCTTGAGAGAATACGGAGGCAGAGGAGAGAGGGCCTCCACTTCCTCGACACAACCAGAGACTGGACTCCTGAATCACATTATGGTGTCCTGTATCCTCTTGGTGGCTTTTGATCAGGGACGTTCTACTTTAAGCTCCTCTCCCTGCAAATTCCACTCGTGTGACTCAGCCCGTGGTGTCTCCTTCAATATCTGCACATGCACACACAGGCACAAACACTCTCTTTCAAATGCACTTCAAACAAAAGCAGACATTTGGACACGTTTGGCGTCGCATCTGCTCAGTTTAGTGTTCCTTTTGTTCATCGCACAGCTAATGGGAACTGATGCTGAAAACGCACAGAGAGGAAGCTCTTGCCACTTCACTGTGAAACGCTGCCGCACCCCTGCAGCCTGTGCAGCTCCGGTGGCCCCCGTGCATCCAAGACCCGCCTCACCCGGCCCGATCCGTTCAACGTGGCTTGCTGAGTTGAGTTGAGACGAATGTCACTGCCTTATATTTGAAACTAGACAAAAACGTGCTTTTATTTTGAAATGCTTCCGTTTCCTGTGTGTGTGATTCCGTCACGCTTGATGTTT
The DNA here is from genome assembly GCA_016785325.1 of Chascanopsetta lugubris. NCBI lineage: Eukaryota > Metazoa > Chordata > Actinopteri > Pleuronectiformes > Bothidae > Chascanopsetta > Chascanopsetta lugubris. Next base: position 89,208 of record JAFBJT010106749.1, on the reverse strand, counting down.
GCGTGTGAGGATGTATTCATTCATTCACCTCATGCACATGGCTCAGCTCTCGTTTGCGCAGTTTGTGTATGATGCTCAATAAAAGCACAACGTGTGGCTGCAGATCAAAAGTGGATTATTTCATTTGTTCCAAAAAAATCGGAACATTCTCCACCCACCCCCGCCCGTAGACCCACAGCATGTACCTCCTTCTCCTTGTCACCTCTGCCGAAAACAAATGGCGTCTAATTGAATTCTTTGGATTCTTGGTGCGTGGAGCTGCTGTTTCCGTATTTCACAGGATCTGAATGGTGCGGCTCAGGCAGTCTGGCATTCCTGGCTGCGAGATCAGAGGTCTTGATTTATCTGGATGTACTCGCTGTGAGGTGTGTGGCTGAGCTGAGGGGGCTGAACCTCGGAACAACACCTTCACATACACACACACACACACACACACACACACACACACACATCACTGACTCAAGTGTCAGAAGCGGTCCATTTGTCATTAGATTCTATGTACAGAGATACAGTAAGTGGCAGCTGCTTTCATAGCAGTGTCCTGCTTCACCAGTGCCGTTGTTGTATAGACTCAGGATGCAGATCTTCAATAGAAGGGCCTGTTATGACTATTTGTGACTTCCACACGTCTGAAGCCACATATCTTTACATGATCAAACAAAGAGGTCAAACTGATATTTAATGAGATTCTTCAAAGGTATAGTGTGCAGGACTTAATGGCATCTAGTGGTGAAGTTGCTTCTTGCAGCTCAACACCCCTAACCCTTCCCCTCCAAGAGAACACATGTTAGCCTTCAGTTGGCAGGTTCCGTGATGTATATTTAAATGGCTCATTCGAGTGTAATGAAAATAATGGTTCCTACTTTGGAGTGATTGTACAATCAGAAAAACATTAGTATAATGATACATTTGATATCTGCCAAATATCAAAATGGAAGTCATTTCACACAACTCTTTCACGATAGAATTTTAATTGCACCAGGTTTATTCTGTCAATGTGAGTGATTATTGATTTCTATGTATTTTGTAAAAAGGGATGAAGGTATTCATTCTGCACTGTCTTTGGCAGAGTGTGAATGGCAACATAGAACCAACTGAGTTTATACAATGACACAAAGCAAAGTAAGATTGTAATACATGAAGTGATCATTGTGGTTCTTTTCTTTGTACATACCCTCTACAAACTGTACATAGACAGGTGCAAAATACAAAGTTTCAGTTCATATTTAATAAACTAGCTTTTTACAGAACATTATGAATAACTTGACATTTCTTAAGAAAACTAAGTGCAATTTCAACAACATTATGTTTGTTATTATGTCAGTTTATCATGTTTACATTTATATTTCAATTTACAGATACACAAAACATTTAGTCATGGGTATCTGGAAATGATAAAAGAAAAAAATCTCTTTTTACGCTTTGCAAAGTCAATATGCTGACCAGATTTGCCCCTCAGACAGGAAGGTTTTGGCCTGCGGGCCCTATGTTTGACCCCCCTCTACTTTTATTAATCATCACACAGTATTTTGATATTTAACAGGCTTTTAAATCTGTTTCTCAGACTGAATTTGATAACCCTCAGTCTCCTACTGTATAACCCATAACTTCTCCCATAATGTCTCCTCCCGCTCTTGCAATGAAGAAGTGAGTGATATAAACGCTAGTTCTGCCTCATTCCCTGACAACCTGATGGTGTTTTTCTTCATGTGACACTTTGACCTTTGTGGATTTACTTGGGGATTGTGTTTAGACTGGTCCACCCAGATATACTGTACAAGAGCCAATCACTGTGGTCAGCAGACACAATCTGCATGAGGGTGCATCATCAAAAATCTGAAAACACACCCATGAAAAGAATTCCCACTTGAAGGTCCAGTGTGTAGAATGTTAGGGGATATTTTGATTGGCAGAGATGGGATACAAAGTAAATTTCCTGGTATTTTAATCACTGCCGCATAATAACTCAAATGTACACGTTGTTAACATAATCATACAGCACGTCCTTTACATTTATATCTGAGGTGGTTTCTCTTTACCAAGGCTGCCATGCTGCAGCATGTTTTTGAGAACAGCTCTTACATGGGTAGGTGAGGGTGAGAAAAGGGGTATTTACCTACAACATGCAACTTCAACACTGGATCACTAAATCATATATATATTATGACTTTAAGAACTTTGCTGACTCTCTGCATCACTGAAAAACATAATCCTGGACACAGGATTGCTATAGTCACAGATAGACGCGTTCACTCTCTATGGAAACTATACTTGGTAAATAGTTTGATTATGGTCTTTACTGTGGTATATGACGACATATTCAACAAAGGAGCCTGATGAGCGTTATATAAGGGGCTTATTTATTCACTTTCACTGGCAGAGACCATACTCAGTTTTCCACACACCCATTCTGGGTGTTACCAGTAGTGCACATATATAGCTTCACTCATGGCACCAAAATGCATAATTTACACCTGAAACTGCATCTGGCACAAACACTGTGGGCCCCCTTTCATTTCAGTAACACAGGTCCACTTTATTCACCTAGTTACCTGTTTACCTGGAAAATAAACATGATTATTATTCACATGAACTGAGCTGAATCAACAAGATAGTAGTACATTTGGGCATGTTATCTTTTGTCGTGTAAATCCAATCAAAACTGACCATGAAGAGAAATCATGTTATTTCCATGGATTATTTCTTTCGGAAATGTTTGCCAGATGAGTCTCTCGCATTATACTGGCACAACACATTTTACAGTTTAGTGAATGTTTTTGTTAGTAATATAAAAAAAAAGGTCTGACGTAGAGCGATGCCATGTTTTCCTGAAGCAGTAGCTTTGAAAAAAAATATTGTAATACTTATAATTAATTAGCAGCTCTTAGTGAAGTCTTGGTAATTTTCCAATAAGGACACGAGTTGAGGTGATAACAGTTCAACATGATCATGTGTCCGTGCAAAGGAGAGTTTCATCGACACAGTTCGGATGCTGGGGGCCAAATTAATCACCAGATTTTCCATCCAGTGAGACTTGTTTTTCGTCGATGCCATGGCATGAGGTAAATGTTGAACAGGTTCCGGCTGGTTATTTGGGGAAAGAGCGAGCTCTTAACCTTTTAGGAGTGACGTAGACAAAAATGACGAGGGCAGCGAGGTTCTTATTTTTGAAAACCAACTCCATTAGGATGAAGTGGCCTGTGTCACAAATGCTACTCTGCAAAATGTCCTTGTGTTTACTTTTAACGACAACGACAGGTTGGACTGTAAAACACATTTCTGACTTTGACAGTTTCATCATGGTGAGTTTGGTTTTCCCTCCTCTGAATGTGGAATCCATGTAGGAGTGCTGAGTCATGACTTTGAGGTGGCGGAAAACTCTGTGAAAATCGCTGTCTTGCTCACCTGTGGTACCAAGGTCCCGAGCCCAGCACTTTTTCTCAATTACAACCATGTGTCCGCATGCCTAAAAAACAGTGGGTAAGCCGCAGAACTTAGTTAAAATAAAGAGTGAACCTGCTTTAACAGCCCCAGATGAACAGCTGCCTGCTGTTTGTGCTGAGGGCTGGAGCCACTCCTGTAACACCCGCAGCTTTCTGGGAGAGAACTCCGCTGAGGACCTTTAGTGCAGCACTCACTTACTTATATGGAGCGTTTTGCACATTTTAGTGGTCATAAAAATTAAAATGCTAAATTTATGAAAAAGGACACAACTGCAAGGTTTCCTGTTGGAATGTCAGGGTGTAGCCATCTATGAATTCCAGCTCTTTTAATTGATGCAGATTCAATCGCAAAAAAATATGAATATTGGACTATAAGACATTTCCTTGTCTCACTTTCCACCAAACTGACCTTGAATTGGACAACAGCAAGGCCAGGACATAGTGGAAATATGTATCCATAGTTTGACCCCATGTCAAACTATGGACAGGGAGGTCATCCATTTGTATAAGATGGAGGCTCCTCCAAATGTGGCCTCCAAACAACAGAGGCTCCTCTACAAAGTTACCAGAACTCTGGGCAATGGCTGCAGCAAAGGAGGGCAAATGATAAAGAATTTCTATTGAAATATTATTGAAGTGGCTCAGTGGTTAGAGGAGTTGCCTTTGGCAGTGACACTTCCTGGTTCCGAATCCCAGTGCTGCAATGTCACTGGCCTTGACACTGATACCCTGAGTGGCCCTATGAGCCTGAGTTAGCACCAGTTCTTTGTGCCACCACCAGTTCCAGCTTTCAAAACTGGTGCAAAACCAGGCACCATCTTGTTGCTGGTCTACAACCAGGACCGATTGAGCGGCTGTCTGCGCAATTTATTATTATCATTAATAATAATAATAATTATAATGATGATGATGATAATGATAATAATAATAATAATGATGATGATAATAATGATAATAATGGATACGATTAAACAGCAATGAGGAGGAGACCCAGTGCTTCCTGGCAGTATGGTCATCCTCTAAAGTCCAAAATAAATGAGTGGGAGTCGCTTGAACCGAGCCAATGTTCCAGCGTATCCAGCTGGAGACGTCTATACGATCCAGGTTGGATCAGTCCGATCGATCTGATCACACCAGCTGCATCGATCTCCCATTGGATACGACAGGACCAATGAGGTTGGAAGGACGTGGCCCCTGATTTCAAAGCCAACCCTTTGCCATACACACATACAGTACTATAGTAGCAGTACCATGCATATTATGGAATGAGATGGCTATGGTAATAGAAAAAAAAAACCTGGAATATACCTGGGATTCACCTTTTCATTACATTGAAATCTTGCAGCCGTTTAAATTTCTGTCTGTCCATTGAATGAAGTGCTGCATGACGTTGGAGGGGAGGTGGGGGTATAGCTACACCCTTGACAGGTCACCAGAGTATCACAGACAAACAGCCATTCACACTCACAGTCACAGCGACTGTAAATTTAGAGACAGAGTACCTGGAAAACATCCACGTGAGCGGGTTCCATTTTAATACATTTAATAACAACAAGCAAAGTGGATCGACAGCACAACAGTGTTAGAGTTGAGGTCATAGCTGCTGTCACAGCCACATGCATAAACACTGAGAGAACCTCAGACAGAGGGTCTCACAGAAATCAGTCACTCAGGTGGCCCTCGCCCACAAGTCAAACACACTCGCTAACTCAATAATAATGACCTTTTTAAATATCTTTTTATCATCCCTTAAGCAAATGGGTATCCATGTAAAAAAGGTTAGAGGAGATTGTGTAAAGTGTCAAATGTACATGTGCTGCTGGGCCCACATGCCAGTGATAATTAGGTGGAGAGCACACTTCTCTGTGAGTATCCCTGTGACTTTTTGATTGGAACAATTACACGTGCATGGCCCTTGTTAAGACTCCTGAGCGTTTATGGTATCCGGCTGAGTACACACATTCAAGGGGGAACATTAAAGACCGCCTCCGGGGGCTTTGGTCTGAAGATCTGTGCGCCGAGGACCCCGCACTTACATATTTGCCCCCTTGCCTTTCTTCTCCTCTTCCCTCTCGTTCTCTCTCTCTCTGCATTGTGTCATTTCTCCTGCCAGCCGGCGAATCTCGGCTCCCTGAAAGCCATAAAACGAGTGTTTTAACAAAAAACACTGGCATGCTTTTTACCCTCCTTCAAAGGCGACTTCTCTGCCGTTGGACGGAGCACAGAGACTCCTCTCATGTCTTGTTGCATATTCTTAGAACATACTCGTTTGACCAACTCGGAGGGGCGGGAGCGATGTTTGCGTGGTAATCCCGAGTGTGGCTGCAAAACGCCAGACACATGGCACGAAGAGACAAAAGATGGGAGTGACAGGAAGAAAACATAACTTAATACCTGAGATGGCCTTTTGAGAGTGAGTGTTCCCAGAGCTCTGACGAGTGCTGCACTCTGGTGCTGCGGTTCCCAGGGGGTTGTGTGCTCCAATCTCTCTCTAATGAGAGAACCTTCCAGGCTAGACATTGTGGGCTCTGGCTCCAGCCTCCAGCCCATGCTGTTCTCACCACAAAGAAACAAGCCAAGTTATTCACTGATTCTTCTCTGACATCCCCGGCCAGAATGTCTCCAATCCTCTCCTCCTACTGCCACCACTCTCCACTTTCTCTCTCACTCTTACCCTCATACTTAGCTCTATGTTGTTTTTCGAAATGTGTTATTCCAACCCAGTGAACACATGCTCTTCCACTAAAGCGGGTATGAAACACATGAATAGAAAATGTAATTGCACAAATCCTACATGGGCAACGGCTTAGGCGCGAGGATTCACACTTTTGGGCCCTTACAGGAGCTCTGCTGTGCTTGGCGTGTTCGCCGAGTGTCGGTGTTTACTCAGCATGTGATAGCTCTGGCTAACAGGAGGGAGGAAATAGCATCTGCAGAAAAGGGGTGGCCAGTTCTAAAGGAGGACGTCCATCTGTGCAAACAGCGCCTAGTTAAGGGGAGTTATTAATTACCCTGGGTCACCGGCCAAACTCTTGGCCCGACGCAGGGGCTGGAGCACAGGAAGGAGAGAGAAGCAGCGGTGAGGATGGCGAGGTAGCTGATGTTAGGAGCGACATTTTGTGGTGTTCCGCAAACAGCTTCTTTGTTTACAGCAAGAACGACCACAAGAAGCAGATTTAAAAGGCCATGAGAATATTTGGAGAGCCTCTTCCTAATCCCACAACCAGTTTCTTCCCTTGTGTTGTTGTCTTAACTTCACTTTAATCTCTCAGATTTGGGAGAGAGGGGTCAATTGCTCTGTTGCTTACCCCTCCTCTCTGCTTTAAAGAATGTCTGCAATGCCTCACAGGAATCCTGCCTTGTTGACTTTGGTTTGGGATAAAAGGTATAGCCTTCTCTGTTCTCCGTGCTGATCTGAAAGGTGATTAGGACCGGCCTCAACATGAGCCCATGCGTAGCCCGGCACATCGGCCCAGACAGATTACCCTTACTTTCCTGTGAACTCCCAGGTGAAGAGATAGATGAGAAGGTGGAAATTAAGGCAAGAATGTTGGTAGCTTGGTGCTGGTACGGAGAGAGTTTGCTCTGAGGGAGTGCGAAAGTTCAGATGTTGCTTGTATCGAGATGCATGATCTGGCTCTTTCCCGGGTGAAACAGGTGGTCCTGTCGGAGCAAGCATAACAAATAGAGCTGGTGCCCAGACTGAGTGTGTATCGGTCAGGTAGGAGGTGGGGATTGTGACTCACTTTGCTGATTCGGGTCTTTTCACGCTTTGTTGAGAGATGCTTTCACAAAGAGTCAGATTTGGTTTTAACAAGTCATGATAAGTCGGCACAGGAATTAGTGAATGTTTGATTCTTGATGAATTGTGTTCTTAGTTTAATAAATTCATCCATCCATCCATTATCTATACTGCTTATCCTCAGAGGGTTACTGATGGACGCATGGTGAGGGCACTTTACTACATTTTGAACAGTGGAAGGGCATTCCAGAAGGAACAGCCATCATTTTCTTATATACCTTTGAGCAGGAGTGTCAAACTACAGCTATAGGCCAGAACCAGCCCGCCAGAGGGTCCAGTCCAGCCCATGGGATGATTTTGCAAAGTGTAAAAAACAGTGTGCTTGGTTTATGTTGGGTATATTGAGAAGGGACATTTCCAGTAGATTCACCACTGTACTTTTTTGTACTAAAATAAAGGGAAACATTTAAAGTTGTTGTTGTTAAGAATTCATCATGCTTTGATTTTTATGGTCCCACCCATTTGAGATAAAATCTTGCCGTATTTGGCCACAAAACTAAAATGAGTCTGACACCCATGCCTTAGAGGTTTCAAACAGTTGCTTTTGCTGTGCTTTTCAAACACAGGCCCCAGAGTCTATCAACAATTTAGATGGAGTTTTGTACATTTGGTCTTACCATGATCCTCTTCATCCCTGGTTGGACTTGGGGCCACAGTGATCCTCTTCCATACTTCTCTCTTCTCTGTAAAACTTGAACCTCCTTAACTTTAATTCATTTTGGCTGTTTCACTCAGTTCTCCACCAGACTATTTTTGGTCGTCCAGGTTTTCTTTCTTTTGTCTGTCAGCTCAACCTCTGGCTGTTTCCCCGACTCCACCAGACGGAGGAACTGCAGTCCCATCACTCAACCCCTTTTGTGCAGAATCAGCTCGTCAACACTTCTTATTGACTTTATATCAGAACATACTTCCTCATCTCAACGAGAACTGTTCAGATACATGTTTTAGACTTGGTTTGGGGATGCACTTCTTGTTTCCTCGCTGCTTCATTATTCCATTCCCCTCCACACTGTAATTATTCTCTCTAGCTTTCCTCCCCCACTCCTCCTCCCCCCTCTTCCCTAAACTACCACCAGGAAGCTCGAAGTAAAACTCTTGTTTTGAAATAAGGACTATTTCCACATGCAATGTACTCTGATGCATGGGCAAGAGAAAATTGTGATTAGCGTGCGTGGGCCAACAATAATATTGTCTTTAATCTAGATATCATTACATGCAAAAAGAGCAGGAGAAATTCAAGGGCACCATTGTTTCGCTGCGCCAGTTCTTCAGGGGTGTAGTGATGGATTGTTTCCTTTAGAAATCCAAACCGGCAGAGATGTGGAGGTGCCACTTACAGTGTTTGGGCAAAGTGTGGGGAAAGACAGGGAATCAGAGTGACAGGAGGGAGGAAGAAATGACTGTTTATGTGTGTTGACAGCTTATCTGTCTGATAGCACCGGAGATCATGCACTCAGTCCTTTTGTGCACTTGCAAATTACTTCAACATTAAGTTAATTCTTGCTGTTTTTCTCCCCTACTGTGCAAAACTGATGCCAAGACCAATGTTCTGTTGCTGGGAATCAGAGAGGAAGGTCAGTGGGCTAATTAATCATTGAAGGACAATGCAGTTAAAGGTGCAGTGTGTAAGATTTGGTGACAGCTAGAGGTGAAGTTGCATGTTGTATCCATCACCTCCCCCTCACCCTTCTGAGGATGCAGGAGAATCTATGGTAGATTGTAGTTGTCATTAAAACTCGAAAGATGTTTATTACATCCACTATGGGCTACTGTAAAAACATGGTGGCCCCCATAGAGAGGACCCGCTCCTCGTGTAATGATACATTAATGGTCTCAGTTAAGGGTAATAAAAAAAAATACATAAAGGTGAGTATAAATTCATGAACATGCCTGTATGCAACTGTTTTGTAATATTTTGTAGAAGTGACCAAAATGACAGAAATCTTACACAATATACCTTTTCTATGGAGAAGCCAACATGTTACCCATTGGCAGTGTCGTTTGACCAGTATATGTAGGTAGTCTAATTTCTGCCAACAAATTCAAATTCTGTTGTCAGAAAGTACGCCATGGGCGGATTTTCCTCAGTTTCAGGTTTTCAGTTGCCAGAGGTCAGGAGAGGGAAAGTGAAGTGGAAAAGCCAGTGCTGCTACTTGGCACCGGTTCGTCCTCATGAATGAGACACTGGGACAGAGACAATCCTCTGCTGCCCCTTTTCTCATCACCTCAATCCAAGAGGCAGAGTCGGGGGCCAAGTGCAGCAGTGGAGAAACAGGCGGAAGAAACAGAGGCATGGACATCTGCAGGTTCCCCCAATGCTGAGCCCATGAGTGAGACTGATGGAGAGGTTTGTTGGAGCTGCAAAACGGTTCCAGGAAGAGAAGGGAAGGGAAAGTAAGAGGAGCAGAGCAAAGACCATACCATACAGTTCACCTCTTTTGGAAAAACATGTTGAAAAGAGTTGAGCGCAATGTGGAAAAGTTTCCTTCTTTTCTCTTTTATTGGAGTTGATTTCTAACGTAGCTGCAACATATTGTATTTAGAGCCACATCTGTCATCTCTGCACCTCTTGTTAAAGGCACTAATGAGTTGCAGCGCATTAAAGACCAGAGTTTCCCACGTCTACCATTGTGCAGAGAACAAATCTGACTTTGGTGACTCCCAGTGGTGGTATTGAAGAAGAGTCCCACTCGAAGCAATGAACAATGTAGTGACACCCCCAGTTGTCACTTTATTAGGTACTTCAAAGTAACACAGTCCTGTGTCCCATCGAATCAACCACCCCTTCATCTTAACAACATAATCTTCCAAGAAAACATGCAATTGATAGTATGCAGGACTGTACAGGTGAAGTGGCATTTTGTGTCCATCACCTCACCCTTCCCATCCGAGCATGCAGGAGAACCTATGGTGGCCCTGGGTTGTTCAAGCTCAATAGATGTGTATATACATCCAATCTGGCCTATTGTAAAAACATGGCTGCCTCCACAGGGAGGACTCGTTCCTGATGTAAATATACATTAAAGGGCTAATTTTAGGATAACATAAAAATACAGTAATACAGTGGGGTGACTAAACATTTGTAAAAATATCTATACAATTGGTCATAAAAGTAACCAAATTAGACGTACACACCTTTAAAGTCTATCTTCATATCAATATTCTTAACATTAGCTTAACTATGGAGCTGGATAGAGCTTTGTAAGGTATCAGTTGTAGGACTTTTCCTGTTGCTGTCAATGCAGCAATTAGCCCTAAAATGGGGCACTGCAACAAGCCTGCTGTGGCTTTTGGGATTGACAAATGGTGCATTCTTCAGATTGTTTAATAATCTCCGCTCACATCCATCATGCAAAGTTCCATTTTATAGGAATTTGATAGTTTGGTCAAGGATAAACATGCAGGTTTAGAGGGGAAAGGAAATCATCCATTGACATTTTAAGGAGTTGCATGCAGCCTTTTGATCCAGTATTAAAATACAGCTTTAAAGTCTTTTCTTATTTCAACTGCTCTGTTCGTTCCCTTACGGCAACACTCGCATATTGCTTGAATTTATCATCATTATTGTTGATGTTTACTTTGCATGCCTCACAGTGCAAATGTAATTATGAAAGAGAGACCAAAGTGGCATTTCTAACACCTGAACGTTAGAGGTGGTGTGTTTTGATTGTAGGTACAGGGCTCATGTGTTTTCTCTTCCATGGTTTTCAATGGCAGAGACAGATGTAATGCATCGTACATCTAATTAGATTAATGATAATATATGATGATTTTGATCAACAGACATTACCTGTTTAGAGTGGAATTCCATCCATGTGCCTCATAACTGCAAATCAGATCATCGCTGTATCTATGATTTGCATGAATGCATTTATTTGCAGAAACCTGGAGTAGAAGTCAGATGCTAAAGAAAATTTGCTAACCACCTGAACTTGATCCTATGTATTTAAACAAGTGATTTACACATAAAGGAAACAATAGGATTAACCAACGTTCTTGCCCCCCCCCCCGCCCCCATTCCCCGTGTTAATAACTCCTCAGAGAGGATGAGAGGAAGAGGAAGGAGGAAGAAGAAGTTGAGAGTGCCACGGGATGTGATTAGGCTGGACCTCCAGTTTATGATTTCTGTATTACAGGCGCTCGGTGCCAGACATTCTCTCCATGGAAGGAATGTCTTCCTAACCAGTTCCATGTGAATGGTTTAGGAGGGAACCACAGCCCACTGGTCGGGTTGAGGGCTCAGCCTCTAAAACCTACACCAGGGGAGAAATATGTGGAGGATGCTGGGCAGGCGGCCGGAGGAGAGGAGGGAGAAAACGAGAGTGAAGGCAAAGAGATGATGAACAAAAGGTCAGAAACGAGCGGACCGGCTCTCGTGTGTTACTCACCACATGCTCATACATACCTCACTTCACTTTCTCTAACGTTGGCCCCGGACTGCAGCCGTCACGGACATAAATTAACATGGAATGCTGAAATTCACTCTATTAAGTGGTGGTGGGGAGTCGGATAAAGTTAGTGATGTGGCTTTAGGTTTCATACAAACACGGGCTAATATCTTTTCCAGCATGACTTTGGCTTTACAGGGCACATAGAGGGAGGGAGGGGAGGGGTAGGGTGGGGGGGGGGGGGGGGGGGGGGGGGGGGGGGGGGGGGGGGGACTGACATGAGCGTGAATGAGAGAAGAAAGCGCATTCATATAAAAGTTGTCTGCATTCACAGTTGACATCATCGTGCGATCGTATATAAAAATTATATTGGATGATGCATCATTTGCTGTTTCTCATGTACGAGGCGGATCCAGAGGTCGAGGGAAGTACAGCACAAAGAGAGGCTTTGTTGTGATTTTCATTATTTGGAGCTTTTTATCATGCAGACATCTCCAAACTCAAACATACTCAGACGTTCGAATCATAAAAGCCCTGCTCGCCTTTTTAATGTAGGGCTACATAAATTCCGCCGACTGTGTTTGGCGTAATTGAACGGTAATTGCAACACTAACAAATCATTAATTCTTTCGTTCTTGTTAAATGTTTGTGCTCTGCAATTCACATTCTCTTTCTCTTCCCACGAGAAAATGGCCTTGAGAGAGGTAGAGAGAGGGGGAGAGAGAGAGAGAGAGAGAGAGGGGAGAGGGAGCACAGGCCAGGCTCCGCCCCTTCCACAAGTTGT
>JAFBJT010106749.1:56065-66987 GCA_016785325.1 Chascanopsetta lugubris | reverse complement strand
AGGGGGGGGGGGGGGGGGGGGGGGTGGTGTGGGGGGGGTTGTGACATGGCTCACTTTTTTGTTTGAGTGTGTTTTGAGGGTGTAAATATTAGAAAGACTGAGTCTCTCTAAAGTCTTTTGCCTTGTAAACATCTTCCTCAGGAAGCCTTGAGAGTATCCTTTTACATTTGGCACAGATATTCACCAAGACTCGGTGATTAACTGATTCAGTATGAAGGATCAAAGGTAAAGGTCAAATGTGTTTTCCATGATTTGTAAATTCTATTTTTGGGTTAATTTTGGTCCCTAACTCAAGGATTAATAGATTTATTATGGTAAATTAGTTACACGGTGACCTCATATTAGTCTGCAAATGAAAAGGGATTACTGGCAGTAATTCTACTTAATTTGAAAAATGGAGAAAGCATTTTCTTAGTACTTGCAGAAAAGGCTATTGTGGTACTTTTTAACAGCGCCATTTATCCACCCAAAGAGACAAACTGTATTTCAAAAAGCCTATTGTGTATGTTTAAAAGAAAATCCACATTATATTCATTTAGTTACAGTAACAACACAATGATGTAAATACTTTGGCACACATCAAACTCTGAATTGGTGAATTGGTGACTTGGTGCACATGTTGAAACATCTCTGTTGATAATACCCTCACTGAGAACCATATTCAGAATAGGTATATAATGTACTGCATTTTCATATGGTGATTCTATGTCATTAAAAGCCGCGGGCGCTTCACTGTAGGAGAATGTTTTCTGTATGGAGCCATAATCAAAGCCAGTTACATCCGTCCTGTCAACACCCACATCGAGAAAGTGGACTGGAGTTTGATGTTATTTTTCAGGCTGAGCTAATTGTCTCCTTGGCTCAGTTCACCAAACAACCCCCCCCCCAACCCCCCCCCCCCCCTCCCCATGCGCTCTCTCCGGTTGCAGTTGGACTTCGCTGCGTTACACAATGCAGCCATGGGTCTTTGGGAAGGCTCTAATTAAGAGTTATGAGAATCTGGATGCCTTATGGCTGCGGAGACAGGGGTGGGGTGGAAAGGGGGTGGGGGTGGGGTGGGGGTGGGGGGGTGCCTGGGGGAGGGAAGCAGAGACAGAGATGGAAGATGGGCGTGACGCATGGAGGGGTGAAGAGACAGGCATGTGAGGAGGAGGGTGAGGGAGAGAGGATGCAGTACGGCTGAAAGATGGATGGGAGCAACGGCAGCGCGACAGGCCATGGGACCGGCAAACCAAATAAAGTTATATTGCAGTAAAACACTTTGGCTGTGTGGTACAAAGTACCCGAGATTAGTGACGGTCAACTTTGAATCCTTGTGATATCTAATCAATATTTAAAACTTATCCCACATTCACAAATAACCATTGGTCCCACAGACTTGAGTGAGTGACATCCTCTGTCCTTAGACCCTCAGCAAGAGTCAGGGGGAAAAAAACGCCGACACAACTGGATCTGTGGATCCACGGCCAGTTCAGGCGCAGTCACAGGACCCACCCTCACAGACCGTGACCCACCAGCACAATCCATCGCCAGCATCCTGGTCTCATCCTTTCACCTTCCGCCAGCCCAGCCCGGCAAGAATGGTTAGGGTTGGTCGAATCAAATTTTGCGTTTCTAGACACTCAAATGGCTTTACAGAGAAAGGGGAGTGGGGGGGGGGGCTCACCTCACCTCACCGCAATCATCACCAATGTGTTGCACCCACCTGGGTGATGCACGGCAGCCATTTTTCACAAGAACGCTCATCACACAGCGGTTAGAGGTGGAGAGGGAGGGAATAGTAATATGTGATTAGGTGGCCAGATGGAGAAAGCCTGGTTGGAAATTCTGCCCCGACACCGGGGGCGATCCCCCAGTGGCTGCGAATGATGTCAGGCGATCTTATTCGACCACAGAGGTTTAAATATATAGAGTTTATGAGGAAGAAGAAAAGAAAAAAACTTTTCAGAAGGGGGGGGGGGGGGGGGAGAAGGTCGAAACGTCAGGGAGAGTCACGTAACGGATCCACTCCCAGGACGGACGGACGGATGCGCAGTAGTTATCACATGGGAATAGGCAACGATGAAGTCACTCTCCCACTCGCCCCGCGAAGTTATTTGAGAGCGTGGGCCGTATCAACCCAATCGGATCGATTGATAGACGGGGCATGAGTATGGATCTATAAGTCCATTTCAGGTCAAAGGTCACAATCAACTGCCGTCTACGTCTCGATCTGTGGATCCACCAGCGTTCACCGTCACAACAGCATCCAGTGCCAGTTCAGCCACAGTCGGAGAATGTGACTCACTGTCATAAAACTTCGTCGGTGTCCTGCAATATTTTCACCCTCCGCCATAGCAACCCATTACACAGCAGCAGCAGCAGCAGCAGCAGCAGCAGCAGCAGCTGTGGAACGGCAAAACAATGGAGCACCAGGACTTGGGATCAGTGACATACGGTGTCCATTAACAGGATAAGTCATGTGATGGAAGAAAAAGAAGACAGTGAGGGAGGTGGGGGAAAAATAGGACGCTGTGGTGTGCGCGTTCCACCCCCCGACATTCTAGGCCCACGGCAGCAAACTAGGGGACCTGAGTCCACTCCAACTGTAAGCTTTATAAAAGAGGACGTCCCCCCAGCACCACCCCCACACAGAGAGGCCCATCAGTTTGATTTGTTCCCACATTTGATCGGAATGACATCATATAAAAGCACTTTTATCTCAACCTGCACCGATCCCAACCCAGAGCGAGGTCCTTGGCGGCTCAGGTTGAGTCTTTACAGTCTCATCCGTAGAAGTGGACATGAAAAAGAAGATGGTGATGTTCTATCGCTCTTTGTTCTTGTCTATTATTTAGAAAAACAGAGGCGAGACGTGTCGTTTGTTTTCGCCCACACAACAGAAACCTATTGCCTCTCACCTGCTTCAAGCCGTCCTCTCCCCGGAGTGTATTGTTTGCGTGGCGGTGCAGCTTCAACCGTGTGGATTTCAGACGAGGGGTGGGGAGTGGGAGGGGGGGCGGGGGTTGGTGACCGGGTCACGGCCCCAGAGGGTAGAGGAGCGTCGTTCTGTCCCTTTTCAGGGAACAATCCTTTCTTTAACTTCCTCCTCTCCCTCTGTCATCACTCGGAGTCTAAATGTCAGGCAGCCCGGGAGAGACGGAGACAGAGGGAGAGAGAGGGGAGATCTGCGGTCAGCTGGGAGAGGCCATTGAACGCGTACACACGCTACACACTTCCCCCATTCAGCCTGGTGAGCGGCTGGAAAGCAATATGACATTTTGCAATAATACACAATATAGCGTCAGAGTTCTGTGAGGTGAGACGTTTTTCATAAATATGTGATGGCTGGCATTTATTGATGTCTGTGGCCAGATGTGCTGTCAAATTATTCCGGCTTTCAGATTGGGTTTTTATTTGCGGGAAAACATTCGCCGCGCCGACGGAGCGACGGACCCACGACAGTGAGCCGCCGCTCCCGGCCGCACAACCAAATTGTTTAGCCCGAGGAATGCAAGGAGGCTGGAGCCGCAGCTATCGATAATTTTTGCGATCGATTGCTCTATCGGTTAATTTCCTCGATTCGATTAAACTATTATTTGAGTGGGCGAAAGAATATGGTAAAGATGTGGAAAGGTTGTGTATGTGTGTGTGTGAGCGCCTCTCGTGAATGACAACTCGTGTATGTTACGTCAGTTCCTGAACCAACAGCTACAGCGAAACATGAATTAAAGGTGAATTAAAGGAGTTTTTGTCAACTCACCAAATAGAATCAAAACAATGATATAAAACCATTTTTACAAATGTATAATCCACCCAACAATGCATGACTTAGTTTTTGAAATACCCTCAAATGAGTCGGTCCACTCTATGGGGCCCAGAATGGAAATACTAACCGTCTTTTGAGCTTTAATGACAGCTGAGGGCTACCATAGGTTCTCCTGCATGCTCAAATGGGAAGAGTGAGGTGATGGATACAATATGCAACATCACCAGTATAGAGGTCACCAAATCTTACACACTGTACCTTTTCAATGTTTGATTATTTGATTCAGCAAAATTGTAACTGAATCATTTCATAATCAATTAGTTGATTCATCGATTCATCGTCTCACCTCTAAAGGAGTTACTGCGCATGATATGAAAAGATTAGTGAGACATCCCCACCCTGGATGATTATGAAAAATGATCTAGTGTGTGTGTGTGTGTGTGTGTGCGTGTGTGTGTGTGTGTTTGTGTGTGTGTGTGAACACACACCTGTGAGCAGAGTACCAAAAAATTGAGTTCAGGCTTTAGCTCTATGTCCTAGTTACAGTGAAGATTCTGCAACATCAGCCTGCACACTCGCCTACAAAATCAGGTTTAGGTGATGAGAAAAAAAAAAGATTTAGTTGACATGGTTTCCCAGGAGAGAGAGAGAGAGAGAGAGAGAGGGAGTGTTTGAAACCTCGGAGAAGAGCATCTTCTTCTTGCTGAGGTGCGTGTGTACTCTCTCTGTGTCTGCGTCGCCGTACTCACCAGCCTCTGCGTGCACATGTCAGGTGGAACTCTAACAATGCAGTGATTGGGGAAATGGCTGTGGCTTTTCATGAACCGCAGGCAAGATCGCGCCACCGCGCTCGTCTGACTCCGCTCCATTTTTTACCCTTTTCACCTTCCTCCCTGCATCGCCCTCTTCCATCTGTCCTCCCTTTGTCAGGAGAGGAGCGCAGGTTATTTCCTCTTCATGTCCCCACGTCGCGGTGAATTCCCCATGAAGAGAAGTAGATTAGTGCCATTCTCATCCCGATCATTTAAACAGCTGCAGCCAGGGCGGCGGCGGCGCTGCTGCTGCTGCTGCTGCTGCTGCTGCTGCTGCTGCTGCTGCTGCTGCTGCTGCTGCTGCTGCTGCTGCTGCTGCTGCAGACATCTGAAGCCTCTTGTCTCCGGAGAGACACTCTGGCTGCTGGTTGAATTTCTGTCGCTTCAGATCAGCCCAGCTGGAGAAGCACTAAACACGGCACATTTTACTCGCCGCGGGCTCCCGCGGATGTTCTGGGTACACAATGCTGGAGCTGCAGTATCAACAAACTATCCACTGTTGCGTTCAGGGGGAGCGGGGAAGGTTCGGGTGGGGCCATGAATGACATTTTCCAGGAGGGGGATCCTTGTTGCGGAGGGCAAATCGGCTGTTAGTTTGGATTGTGTTGGCGTGTTGCGAGTAAACTTTTTGGCTTTTAAGACTCTGGGTTCAGGTGCATGGAAAGAAAGGCCAATAACGTGATGATCTTAAAGGTGCAGTGCGTGCGATTTGTGTCGCTTCTATCTGTAGAAGTACGATTATAAACGAGTACATACAGACATTTTTATGGATCTACAATCACCTTAAAGTTAGTGGTTGCATCAACAAATAAATACATGAATAAATGATACAGCCATTGTGTTAAAGGTGCAGTGTGTAAGATTTGGTGACATCTAGAGGTGAGGTTGCATGTTGTATCCATCACCTCACCCTTCTGATCATGCAGGAGAACGTATTGGTAGACTTCAGCTGTCATTAAAACTCGGAAAATGTTTAGTACATCCAGGGCTACTGTAAAAACATGGCGGCCCCTATATAGAGAAGACCCCCCCCTCCTCATGTAAACATGCATTAATGGGTTCATTTAAAGGTAATGGGAAAGAGAGAATACCATAAAGAAAAGGTACAAATTAAAGAGATATTTAAAACAAACAATTGATCTCAACATGGGAGTACCGGATTAAAGGAGCATGGAAAACAAAGACGGACCCTAAATCAAACAAAAAAAACAATCTCTGTGATCTCTGTGCTCACCACAAAAATCAATCCAAAACTCATCTCCAAACACAGTCTCTCACAGTCGTAGCTCCACCACAATGGCTGAAGGTTGAGGATGGGGAGAGATGAAGAGTGAAAGTATGAGCCATTATGACCTCAGGGTCACAACAGCCGGTAAACTAGATTTACATTTCCAGCAAATGGTGTCTGTTGTCATTCGATATAAGCGTTGTGCGCTGTTTATATACGGCAAGGTTATACTGTTTTTAAACAGAGAAATAAAAGACATACAATGGTGAATTGTTTGGGAAATATTCCCAGGAAATCCCAGAAGATTAAGCTGTATTTTATGATTATATTGACTCCCGGGAGATGGATCAATATTTCATGAAAATGACTGTTACAGGGCCTCAGCCAATGTCAGCAGCATTTTTGGATGAAAAGCACAAACAAAAAAAGACATTTACAAATCTGATGTCAGGACGGTGAAAAATCTTAAAGAGATGGTTTGACATTTTGGGATGGATGTCGCTCCACAGTGTACGGATCCTGAGCCAACAGCTGGTTTGTTCAGCTCACTGTAAACAGTGGAAACACGAGACTGGAGCTGGATCTACCAAAAGGTACAAAAGCTTTTATTTATTTATTTTTTTTACAGACTTTCCAATTCTCTTTTTATTGTCATTCAAATTGCTGTATTCTCTGGTTTCTCTGTCCTAGTCATTCTTTGCACCAGGAGACAGATTATCCTCAACATCAGTGATTTTTGGTGAACATAATCAGCCAATTTTAATTAGTTTTCTCCAATTAACTCCACATGAAGCCACCACTCTTGTGTTGCATATAAGAGTTAACATCACCCCGAGCCAATGATCCTACAAATGGGCAAAGAACCCACGTCACAAAAAAACCTACTTGAGGCAGAATGGAACCCAAAAAGACTTGAAAAGTTCCAAATAAGAATATTTATTACACAAAAGGAGACGAGACGACTGGGAAAAACACTATGATAATACCTAACACTAAAATGAAAATCACCGACAAGAGGAAACACTCGACTAACCGAAGGCCTGACTAGAAAAACAAAACACCAAATCGAACAAACAACGCTGTGCAAAGGACACAGGAAAAATACTAAACTGGACAAAATGAGGAGTAACGGAAAAAACCTGACAGCTCAGCAGGATCGCTAAAACCAAGTGTGACAAGGACAAACACAGACTATATATACACAGGGTGATGGGACACGGATGGAGCCGACAATCACACAGGCGGGAACCACGGGATGAATTTCGAACACTAAACTCCAACGTAACATTTTGTAATGGTCTCCTTGAAATTGTAATGCAACGTCAGATTTAAAATAAAAATCATAGTAATTACTCCAATTAGATTTTTTGCAGTGTTTTTGAAGTGCAGTTCAAGTAAAGAGGCGTTATTTGATCTAGTGAAATATGAGTTAAGGCAAATTAATGAGTGAACATCAGCACCAAGTCCTTCACAGTGTACGTCAATTATACAAAATGAATGAGTTGCATAAACGTTACAAGGCTGATTTGGCTATCGACGATACATTGAAATATTTTTTTTTTTACCAGTGTGTTTCTAACAAAAATATATACATATAAATATGTATAGCCACCTCACAATCAAAGACACAATTATTCAAGATCAGCGTACATATGTCTGTTCATAATTGATGCTTGCATCAGACAAATGTTTCCCGTTGGATTTGAAATGTTTTCTTGCCGCTGAGATGCTGCGTATTGAGTGTTGTCGAGTGCGGCTTTGGAGGTGCTTTCAAACACATTTCATAGAACCAAAGGATTTTCCTTTTTCGCCACTTTAGCTCTGCAGTTGTTGAATTCCCTTGCAGGGTGTGAGCCAGCATCCCTGGCAGGCCTGCAGGACTGTGTGCCCGTGCGCTTGTTTGTGTTGGGTGGATATGGATTTTGTGTTTGTCCCAGTAAATACTGTATTTTGGATCCCAGTGCAGTGCTTCGCTGGGGTCTGGACAGAGCTGTTGGACGGCAGTCAAAAAGAGGGAACGGCACGCAATGGGAGAGGGGCAAGAGATGTAATAGAGCCAGGAATAAGGGAGGGGGACTGTAACCGGGGGCCCGAGGACAACGGATGAAAGCATCGCAGTGCAGTGACGGGATGCATTCAGTTGTACGGTGTCAAAAGGAACGCGTTAACTCGGGAGTACAATCCCCCATTCACTCTCATTCACCACGGAGCGGAGCTGGTCTGTGGTCAAGGCACCCGCCTCCGTCTGCTCCCACTCCCTTCGAGTTGATTACAGTGATAGTTTGGCCCCGTTTGTTGGAGTCACTCACACATTCTGCCGGCACCTGTCGGCGAACGAGAAGACACACGCCAGATGATCAGAGATGAGTGGAGGCCTTAGATCTTCGAGAGGAAAAATGAAAAAGTACTCTGAAGTTTTGCTCAGAGATGAGAGCAGACTGTATTTTAGACGAAGGGGGGAAAAAAACAACAGTAAAGATGAGCTGGTCTTTGGCACTGGAGGTTGATTGTAGTGTACTTTTGGAAAATGATACAGGGAGTGATTAGTCACCCGTCGCTTTGTCTGTAGTTGAGTGAAATGACAGACCTTTCCTCCGTTTAAACATCAACCACACATCTGCACAAGTCTTATTACAAAGAGGAGCGAGACACAAAGTGAAACTGCCAGCACGCTGAGTTTAAGCATCACTTTGAAGTTGTAGGATTTACTGTGTCAATTGTGACGTATCTGATCCTGAGGGACTTCTAACTTCATACTAATCACGATACACTGAATGAGTCCCACGCGTGTTCCCTGTTTCTCTGACCTCTTGTGGGTTGCATGAGTGTTCGGTCTCTGAATAAAAAAAAAAAAAAAAACCTTAATCGTGGACTTTCATTCCACTTCCTGTTGGAGCAGATGTCCCTGTGGCGTTCAGAGTGTGAGGGACATGTCCTCCATCAGCTGACCAATGTCAAGAAACTGGGCCAGCCACCCAATCAGCTCAGTCGGTGCTGTTTCTGAGCGGGATGGGCAGGAGCACTGTGATGTTTCAGGGAGAGAGAGAGAGAGTGGGAGATTTTGCTTTGGACAGTTCAAGAAGTGTTTGCAGTGTTTTGTACACATAGTAGACACATAGTAGACACATAGTAGACACATAGTAGACACGTATGACTCCGAAAACTGGCTCTCTTTGAACCCAAGTGTTGTAGTACAACGGACGACACCACTCCTCTCCATAATTGAAGCAACGTGTCTTGATGGCCTCCGGGTGGTTGGCTGCGGTACAAGGCCGTAACTATCACCGTCTCTTTGGGACATGGACCAAATTGAAAAGTCTGAAGCATACATCAGATAAATACATGAACGTTTCTGCCGGTTAAGGCAGCGCTTACGACGCAATGTTGTCTTTTGTTATGTCGTATGAAAGAAAGGGTCGGTGAAAACTCCTGACTCACTGCTGCGACTTCTTCTGGACTGAGCGAGTATGTGTTGTGGCAGGACCTGGAGCGCAGGTCCATCACAAGCTCTGCATCCAAATGGCAATGTGCATACCGAGGACAGTTTAGTTACACCGGGTGGGGGGGGGGGGGGGGGGGGGGGGGGGGGGGGGGGGGGGCTAGTGACATCACTTTGTACACAGCCCTCGATAACAACCACCAGCACATCTAAACTACCGCCGCCACATTTAAACCCCTGTGCACCTCATTGTGGAGACTGGAATAAGACTCAGCCCCTGTGTTGAAAGGAACAACACATTCTGAAATGGCCGAAACAATTCTAATTTTCAGGTGATGATACACGAATGAAAAGATGATTCTGAATATTGTATCGCATCACCATAAATCCTGCACACTGCTCATTGTATGTATTAGATTACGTGTAATCTAATGCATGAATTAGTCATCAGTCATGGTGGGGTTTTTGAAAAATATTTTCTGCACACCGATGCGAATTGGACTTGAATTAAATCGTGCTATTGTACAGAAGTATGATTGTGCACTAAAAATAAAGATTCATCTTATCTTATATTATAGGTATAATCATATCAGATTCAAATTAGTGTTCAATTTGGCTTTGGCGTCAAGTTTATCCCAGCAATACTAACACAGAATTTTCTCCATCAATTATTAAAAAAAATGTAACAACAAACACCGGGGTAAATAACAATTACTGATTAAACTCTGACAAGATATATTAGTAGACATCTGTAGTTGTTGTTATTGCAGTAATTCATATTTGCAAGATTTAGACAACCAAAAATGATATTAGTTACATGCAAAACAATGCATTGTAAATGAATCATATTTCATGTTAGCACTATGATGAGTCATTTGTCAAACTTTAGGGTTCTTACTTGTATTTGTCTTCAACAGTTGCAACCAGAAGATCAGCCACAGGTGGAGACTGCATTCATTGAAGTCCCGACTCGAGAAATTGCAGACTAAGCTCATCCTGGAGCATCACTCAGTCTCACTAGAACCACAACAAGGTATTCAACTCTACTGGGATTCCCTCCCCCCCCCCCCCCCCCATTTCACCACCCCTCCATTTATTCAATGATTTTGCTGTAGTTACATTGCTATATTCATGTCAGCTGACATGTAGGCGAAACTCCATTTAGAATGTGTCACAGAGATTTATCAGGGTATTAAAAAGCGTTGAAATGTGCTATTTTTTAAAAAGCCATCGCAACCAGTTGTACGCCTCCTCACTGCTTAGATGGTCGCAGTATATTTACTACTGTAAATGTACCCCAGAGTCAGACCTCTGCTGAACCATGCAGGGCAGAATAACAATGCTTTTATTTTATCTTATTTTATTTTTCAGTGTGCACTCAAAAAGAACAGGACATGGATAGTTATTATGCGCCTGTGATCATACGTCAATTGTGTGATGAAGCAGAAAGGTTTCAATTGACCGACGCTATCTTCCAATCACTCTAGTGAGAATAATGCTGCTGAGCGCAACTGCATTACAACACTCACACAAAGGGCAACTCTTTTTTTTTTATTAATACACTGTAAAAAAATTATTGCTTGCCCCAGAGGGCGAGGGTATATCACCCAACCTAACCAGGGTGCTTACACTCGGTCGCCTGTAGTGTCATGCGATACAGCGCCCCCCCCCCCCCCCACCGCCCTCTGCTCACAC
>JAFBJT010106749.1:16011-53635 GCA_016785325.1 Chascanopsetta lugubris | reverse complement strand
TAGGCGAGTGTGTGTGTGTGTGTGTGTGTGTGCGTGTCTTTATATCCCACTATATCCCCTGCATTTTTTCTGATGATCACTGTGATTAATTACAAAAATAACACCATAAACATGAATACATGAGATCATCAGCATTCTGAGCGGTATTCACCACATGTCCTTCATCAGAAGAGGGGGAATGTCCAGTGTCTGAACCTGCATGTCTTTGTGGTGTTGTGTGTAGCGTCTCTTCTGGCTGTTTGTAGATGAACCTCTTAATTTATCTGTGATTATGTATCACTTTATAGTGTTTTGTCTGTGGCGCTATAAAATGGAGGAACTGGAGGCGGGAAGGTAAACAATCCCAGAAAACCATAGTGATCCAATAGGGTCACTGTGGGGTCAGTGCTCACAAGAAGAACTTAACCATGCAATGTCGTCATCCAGTGCAGTTTTACATTCATTTCAGTGAATATGAATTTTTTTACTGAGCAGCCTCATTCAGGGGTGGAGCCAGGAGTGCAACGCACGCAGTATTGTCCGGAGATTCCACTGATTTAATCGACTTATTTAAACCTGAATGAAATTGTTTTTAGCTTCAACATCCTCAACAGAGCCTCATTCACTGACACGGACTCACGCCTGATCTGACTCTTCAGACCCAGAGGGAATACTAATATTAACATCATCCACATCTTTTTTTTTTCTTTTTTTTTTACATTTCCTTGTTCAAATCCAGTAGTTTTTCTCTGCTGACTTTGCTGAAATGACCCTTGACCTCCCCCCCCCCTTCCCCCCCCCCCCCCCCCCCAATGTATCCATAGGATCACTCAGTCTTCTTGTGTTGTTGTCCTGTGGCCCAGTTCAGGATCCGTCAGTGTGGAGAGGCTGCACACCACACCACCACTTTGTTTGAGGAAGGGGGATGTGCATGTACAAACAACTGGACTCAACTTAACAGGACTGCAGTGTTGACACATCCAGAACCACACACACACACACACACACACACACACACACACACACACACACACACACACACACACACACACACACAGTGTCTTTAACTGCAGATTTCACATTTCACATCACAACTTCACATTTGTGCAATGTATCACTGTCATGGCGGCCCCCGGCTCACTCACAGTGTCTGAGTCTGATGTGTTAATCCCACTGGAATTCAGGCTTCAGTCGGTGCTACATTATGCTGTTGGGAAAGTGTTGGCGTGTGTGAAGTGGTGTAGTGTGTCAGGTGTGTGTGTGAGAGCCACGCCCTCTACTTCCACTCGCCAAGTAAAGGTCGACAGCAGCAGGTAGAGGGAAGCGGCCGGCTGAGTCACATCACCTGCAGATAACATGGCGTCTCTTTACTCTGCGGCTTTACAGCCTCTGTTGTTACCTCAACCGTGTGAGTGTGTGTGTGTGTGTGTGTGGTTCGCGCACTGATCATATTTATCTGTTTACATGGTCATATGAAGTGGATTTGGTTTCCTTAAAAGGACAAACAATTAAGTTTCCATGACATAAATCCTTGACGATTCAGAATTGAGGTCATAGGTCAGGGTTTAGGTTTAGGTTTATCTTAGTTCAGGTTGAGAGGAAGTCCCCAGGAAATCAGTGAAAGAGAATGTAACGTCCTTCAAGTGTGTGTGTGTGTGTGCGCGTGTGTGTGCGTGTGTGTGTGCGCATGTTTCAGTGTGTGGAGTGAAACATGATTCACTCAGTTACCTGAGTGGGCCACACCCTGCCTGCTGTTCCAAGAGAGAGAAATCACAAGAGACCGTGTGTGTGTGTGTGTGTGTGTGTGTGTGTGTGTGTGTGTGTGTGTGTGTGTGTGTGTGTGTTGTGCACACGTTCAGGGTTCAGCCTCCACTAACACGCCTCTTTCATTGACCAGCGCCTGTTCTACTAGTTTCATCGTGTGCTGTCATTACATCTGCTCCTCATCCACCCTCTTACTGCTCTCAGTCTGGAAACTGTGTGTAAAATGATTTTCAAAACAAAACAAAGACATCTTGAATGTTCAAGGTGATGTCATGATACAACCATATATATATATTAACCATGTCCTGAGTCTGTGACCCCTGAAGTGTTATTATAATCTTCCATCTTAGCGCAACATAATTTCAACATAGTTTCGCACCATCGCCCCGATTGTCAGTTACATGTACAAGTACACACATGCGTAGACACACCTGCCATTTCAAAGAAATAGCTGCTGTTATTCACTCTGGGATTAGGCCATAAATGTAATAAGCTCTTACAATACGACACTTTGCCGTAAAACGAGTCCTGGGGTGATTGATGTGCTCCTATTGCCCTAAACAAAATATAAGGCTGGATTTGATTTGACCGATGACTTTGCTCAAATGCCTCTTCAGTCACTTCACCATTAGTATTAATGTCTTTAGCTGGGATCTGTTCAAGCCAGTGATGGTAACACATTTCATTCCTCTATCTCTGCCTCTACTTCACCAAATCCAGATGCTTTCACTTCCCTTTTCAAATCCATTATGTCGTCACTCTTTATTTACAGTAAATGTTTTTTGCAGATGTGCAGGAACCCCCCCCCCCCCCCCCCCCCCCCGCCCCGGCCATGTGATAGTGACACTAGTGGAGAAAGGAATCTCATCCTCTCTGCGGCAAACACTATGTGTGTGTGAGTGTGTAATAAGAGTAGGATATGTCAAACGTATGTATCCACTTTCCTCCGTCGAAACAAAATGTTTGTTTCCCTGCTGTGGCTGCGGTGTGCGAGTGTGTGGACACGGTGAGAGGTTGATCTCTGTGTATAGACCCGCCGGTCAGAGGAGGCCGCTGGGGAGCTCTCAGTGGGATGTTTGTCCGACAGATAAAACCCTGCCGACTCTCTGGGCTCCAGGAAGGTTGGTTTCGGAAAATAAACAACCACCGTCGACCCCACCCTCCTCTCCCCTCCATGGAAATAACACACTCGACACAGCTCGTGTCGGCAAATGTGGAGAGAGAGCCGGGCCCAGACTCGGAGGGGCCGTGTTCACATCGGCGGGCTGAAGGGCCTCGTATCCAATGTGATGCATTGATTTGTCCCAGGTGTGATTATCTTCGTTGCCCTGTGGATTCAGCAGCTCTCTCAGTATGTGGTCCAGTCTCAGATGTGCACCGACCTGCACAGAGACGTGGTGAAGATGAAGCGCAGGGGCTCAGACTGAGCATCAGACTGGAAAAGAGAGATGATTTGAAAGCCTTGATCGTGGCACAGTTTATTGGTGTCGGATGCTTCTCCATCAGACATACGGTCGGCGGGCCGAAACCGGCCCACCGGAGGGTCCAACTAGGCCCACGAGATAACTTTGTAAAGTGTAAAAATGAAAGAAAAGATATTTTGTGCAAAAAAAGTCGCTAAAAGCTGCTCCCACTAGAGGTTCCTCATACTGTTTTGTAAAAAGATAGTTCATTAAATGTGAAGATTTTCAGAATGCGCGTGCATCTTTACACTAAAACAAAGGGACCACATTGGAGTTGTTGTTGTTGTTGTTGTTGTTGTTTATAGGTCAGTATGCTATGATTTGACTGGTCCGGCCCACTTGAGTTCAGATTGTGGCGTGTGTGGCCCCTGAACTAAAATGACTTTGACACTTCTCGTTCCGTATGATAGAAAGGCAGCTTTGTGTGCACCATGTCACAAAGCTGACATCATCTCCATGTTCCTCACATGACCTCCGCAGGCTCCACCTCTCCTTCCTGTTTACCACCATTTTTTCACTTACTAGACACTTTTAGGAGTGTCAAATAACTGTCAAATCTTTTGCTCTATCCAGTGTGAATGGAAGAGTGATGCTGATGATATGATCATACCTCAAGTGTCACCCTTCACTCTGGAGCCCAATTCTCCAACCGAAGTCGAGGTTTAACTGATTTAAACGCAGTATTTGACCTAGAGCTTTGCACCGTGTTGTCGTAGTGGGCTCCATGGCAACATCTGACCCGTCTCCGGCGTGATAACAGCTGGACGCCCCCTGGTTTCACTGTGTAATATTTGAACGCGTGTTTTCAGGACGTGTTTACATTGTTTTCAGCAGAGAGCGGCCGAGGGAGTAGAGAAAGCATGGAAGGAGAATAGAGGTCGGTAGCTAATTACTATTCAGACAGAGTGCCTGTGGGGTGGAAGGAGAGAGAGAGAGAGGGAGGCAGGGAGAGAGAGAGAGAGGGAGGGGGGGGGTGCTCAGTGCAATTCACATAATCCTGCATGTGTGAGTGTGTGCGGCACAGAGAGAAGAGAAAGTGCTTTGATGTTTCTATTGAGGAGAGGGGGAAAAAAAAACCTGCAATTCAGTGATTGTGGTTGATAAAGAGGAGTGAGGAGGAACTGTGGTGGTCTCATCCAAACTGTGAGCGAAGCAGAGAGGAGAGGGTCCGACCGTGGACTCCATCATTAGCAGAGACATGATTGGGTCAGTGTGGGAGAAGTGGGTGAAGAAGTGGGAGCCTCCTCTTGTCACCTCAGTGAAGCTGTGCTCTGCCTCCCAAGCAGATCTCTGAGGCAAGGGGGCAGATCCGGCCTTTGTACAACGATTGAATGTATAGGATTGAGAGGCCTCTAGTGGTGAGGTTTGCTTGTTGCAGCTGAGCACTCCTCACCTCACCCCATCCCTTTGAAGCATCAGGGAAAACCTACTGTTGTCCTCATCTCTCGAAAAAACTCAGAGGGCCTTTTGGCTTGAAAAGATTTGAAACACAGTTGTGCAACAGGACGAGCGAAATGATGCCAGAATGTTGATCAGTTGCCACAGTGCAGATCCTCCAACATTTCCCTTAATAAATCAGGGATGAAAATAAGGAAAAATGTTGCAAGACCCACATGAAAATGTGGATCGATTGCGAGTTACAACAAGGATTCGTAACTAAACGCGAGAGTGAACACTCTCAGCACTGAGTCTGAACCATTCCAGTTTCAGTTGTTTGACAAAATTCAAATATGACGCGTTCATTCGCTCTTGTTTGACCCTGTTTGTACTCGCATTGGAATTAAAGCAAAGAAATGGGGAGAAATGTTGCAAAAGGCCTTTCGTTTTGTTCTCATTTGCAAGTTCTGGCACATTTTGACTTCCATGTGTGTGTTTCACCTGCAGTTCACTGATGGAATGTGGCTTTTAAGAAAAGGACTTAACTCTTCAGCTCCCACGGCTGCGTGGAGCCTCCATCTGATGATACATGCATGAACAAAACAGATGCATTTCACATCATCCAGATGGAAGAATGATTACTTTGAGGTTCATTTAATACCATGCCAGCCCCTCCCCCAACTCTGCATCCAGCTCTCTCTCTCTCTCTCTCTCTCTCTCTCTCTCTCTCTCTGTGTTTCTGCAGAGAAACTGCCTGTTCACATGAGCTAAAAATAAATCATGTGACTGAGCGAGGCCAACTGTACCGTTCATGCATTACTTATGGAAGTGTTTGCTTTTCCTCCATTTTTGCTCGGTAAAAAGAGCCTCGCTCCCCGAGTAGATGGACTTCGTTGATAGACGATGTCACTCTCTCTCTCTCTCTCTCTCTCTCTCTCTCTCTACCCTTCAATGTGAGCATGTTCATTTGTCAGCCTGTGCGTGTTGTGCCAGCTGTGCGGCAGATAAAACATGCAGATGTCTGATCGGCTGAAATGTGGTTTTGTCGACGTCTACACGACACTGAGGGAATGAGCGAAATGTTTAAATGTTACACAGTCGCTCTGTGTAAAGTTGTGTGTGTTTGTTGTCGTTTAGTCATTTAGAGGTGACACTTGATGATGATAATGATGGTGTTTGTAATCCACTATTTGATGACTGTCATTTGTTCATTTGCAGTGTTAAAGGTGCAGTGTGTGAGATTTGGTGACATCTAGAGGTGAAGTTGCATGTTGTGTCCATCACCTCACCCTCACCCTTCTGAGCACGCAGGGGAACCCGTGGCAGACTTCAGTCGTCATTGAAACTCAAAAGATGTTTAGTACGTCCCCTCTGGGCTACTGTATAAACATGGCGGCCCCCGTATGAGGACCCGCTCCTCAGGTGAATTAATAGACTCATTTAAAGTTAATGGGGCGAGAAAATATAACATTTAGGTTTAGATTATAGATTCATGTAAATGTCAGTACATAATTGTTTTGTAATGCTTTTAGAAGTGACAAAAATGATGGAAATCTATCACACTGCACCTTTTAATGTGGAAATTCTCCGACATGGTTGTGCGCACTTATACGCTAGAGTCAGTGAAGTGCTGTGTTCCCTTTGAAATCGTAGCGACGGCATATGATTAAAAAAGATATGATCCGGTTAATCATTAATAAGATTATGATACCGCACTTTATCTGAGTATCAGTTGTTTGTTGCCTGGTTTAACCTCTTCATGGCGCCATCACCGCATTTCGGCTGGTGCCGAGTCGTCATGACTGGTAGAAACACGAGCTGAAGCTGAAATCAAGCAGAATCAGCCTTTAGTATTGTGACTGGGCTCTATAGGACAATTCTCTATGTAGTGTCCACCGGTGTCAGTGTGCCTGGAAATCCTTATCTCATCTTTGTTGTCCTCTGTGTGTGTGTGTGTGTGTGTGTGTGTGAGTGAGTGGGAAGAGACTGCGCCGTTTATCAGAGGCCTCCAACCTTTCGTCACCCTCATCTCAGCGGTTTGATTTTGAGATCGGAGATTAAAGCTGGGAGCTGTGGGAGATGATGCCTCTACGGAGAAGTCGGTGCTGCTCACAGGCTGAGCTGCTGCAGCGGCCGATATCACACTGTGACGGGAGAGACCACAAAAACACCTGGCGCACTCCATCGGCCATGTTTCATGTGTTTTTGCTGAAAGAACAGGCCTCGCCCATTGTGACTGATAACGGGGGTCATCTTACTGATTCAGGGCTGACTCTGAATGAATGTGTGTTGGATTTAGTGACACCTAGTGGGGAAGTTGAATGTTGCAATTGAATGCCCCTCATCTCTTCCTGAAAATAATTTTTGACGGCCCCTTGAAGCCATCAGTTATTGAAAAACCTGTAAAAACCTGGTGTTTCTAGAGAAAAAAAAATCAATGATTGTGGATGATAAAGACAAGCGTGTCCTTCATAGAGACGGCCTGCTACCATTGTAAGGTTATGAGAGCAATTCATACATTCAGATGACAATACAGAAAATATTATGGTAATGATTTCACCCAAAGCCTACACACACATTTTTAATTAGAGCATTAACAACTTTATTGTTATTGTTACATTATATGCAATAATGGTAAAAATGAAAATAAATCAGTCAGCCTTTGGAATTGAAAATACAACATGAAAAAAAGGGTAAAAGAAATGTGATATGTTATGCAACACATGGGACATAGCAAAATAATCATAGAACAACACGAGACATCTGTCCGACTAAAGAATCATAAATACTTTTGTACGAAATAAACTCTGTTGAAACAGCCTCATCAAATGTTGATTCAATGTGATTTAGGATGAATCATTCAATGTTCTGGTGAATAAATGAATGGCAAATAGAGATTGAGTTATGACGAGTGGTGAATGAAAACAGAAAGAGGGTGCGACACAGTAGCACAGCCAAAGTGACACACTTTTTAAGTGAATGAACTTTATCGTTGATCCTTAAAGGTGCAGTGCAAAAAAAAAAAAATTAGAAATCAATTACAAACTACCATTGTCATAATCACGTCACTGTATTTTTGTTCCCATTAGCCTTAAATGAGCACATTAATGCAAATTTACATGAGGAGGGGGTCCTCGCTATGGGGGCTGCCATGTTAGTGGCCCATAGTGGACATACTAAACATCTTTTGAGTTTGAATGACCACTGGAGTCGACCATGAGGGTACTGGTGAAGTGATGGATACAACATGCTTGCTTCACCACTAGATGTCACCAAATCTCACACACTGCACCTTTTAAGGGAACATGCTGAACTTCAGCCCTGACATTCACTCAGCCCCTAGTGGACACTGTGGGTGATGGAGCTGTGGGTTTAGAGGAGCAGTGACGGACTCACCGACCCTCTCACCGACTCACTGAATCATCTCTCTTCAAGCCAGTTACTGTGTGAACGAGTGTAGACTCTATGTATTGGGATGGACTGTGGAGTGTGTGTGTGTGTGTGTGTGTGTGTGTGTGTGTGTGTGTGTGTGTCTGGAGGACCTGACAGCTTTGCCCACAGAGGAGACTGGCACTGCATCACTTCAGCGCTGCAGGAGAGCCTGATCTGACCTGTGTTCATTCTGGTGGGGTGGTGGTGGAGGAGGAGGAGGAGGAGGAGGAAGAAGAAGGAGGGAGCACTTTCCTTGCCTCTCACTTGAGACTTGGGATTCCTCCTCCTCCTCCTCCTCCTCTTCCTCCTCTTCCTCCTCTTCCTCCTCTGTCCTCAGCACGCAGCGTCACCACTTGCTGTCTCCTCCCGTGTGCTCTCGTCGTCACCGCGCTGTGTCCCTGCCTCCCACCTCTCTTGTCCTTGGCCTCGGTTCTTGTTTTTCCCCCCGTGTGTGTCTCTGAATCATCCCATCTCCTGCCCACACCTCCGTGAGTTTCCAAATGCAGCCCTGTTTTTCTCTCCTCGTTTCGTTATTGAGACTGGAACCGAGCCACATCTCTGATGCCCTCCGGGCCGTCTCCGGAGGTGCCCGCGTCCATCTGTGTCCCCATCTCGTCTCCCGTTCACTTGTTTTGACCGCCTTGTTTTGTACCTGTCTGTCTCATCTCCGCGTCCTCTGTGATGATCCAGTGTTGAACCAGGTGGTGGTGCGCCACATTCAGAGACATCAGAGAAAGTTGCAAAGTCTGGTTCGATTACACTGTCAAACCGGTGTTGTTGTTGCTGTTGTTGTTGTTGTTGTGTTAAGAGGAATGAAAAATGAGTGTTTGTTCATTTGAAAGCAACAGGACTGATAACACGATGTTGCACATCGAAGTATTTTGTTTGTCTCGTAAAAGCCAGTGTGTTAAAAAAAAAAAAAAGTTAATGATGTTTGTATTTTGTTTTCCAGGCGACATCACGCAGAAGGGCTATGAGAAGAAAAGGACCAAACTCCTGGCGCCATACATCATCCAAACTCCAGGTTAGAACAGCATCCTTCTCCACTCTGTTTGTCTAGCTCTGTGTTTAAAGTTACAGTGTGTAGACTTTAGTGACATCTTGTGGTGTCCTGTTGCAGCAACCTCCAAAGCATGTTTATAATTGCGTTGTTTCTGTGAAGTAGTTTTGTGTCTTGAAAGGTGCCATATAAATAAAGATTATTATTATATTATCACGATCAATAAGAACAGTATCATACGAATAATATCAATGATAATAATACAGTTGAATAGTTTAATAATATGTTTAATTTGTTCTAGATTCTGGATGGAAAACATTTTCTGCAAGTGACAGACAATTCTCCTCAATGTCATTGTGTATGTCTGCTCATATGAACGAACGTATGATGCTCACTGCTGCCTCCTGGTGGTGCTTTGCCAAAGTCTCATTGGACATAGATCTTGATGAACCACTGGTTTGTTTCTAAAGACTCTTAGAGGAGCCGCAAACCACTAAAGGAGCTCCTGATGAGACCGGGGCCCCCAGTGCTAAACAAAGACTTGAGGGCCAAAGTCTGTATGATAACTGTCATTAACGAGAGGAGCATGATCCTGTAAACGATGAGGAATCACATCCTACACCTGATCTAACAGCCTGTACTCATGTACTGCAATGTGGGTCGACTAACAGTAGCTTTTCACCGCAGAGACCGACTCTGATATCTGGAGACAATTCTGTTTTACTGTAAAGATGATCTTTCTTTTCACCAAGACTTCAGCATTGATTGGCTGTGACTTACTTGACACACAGCCAGTCAGTTGGAGTTGTGGGTGGGACATTAACTGATGCAGAGTAGTGATTAGAAGAAGCAGGAGACTTGCAACGTTTTCAAATGTTAATTGATTAACTTTACGGATGATCGTTCGAATAAAATGCTGATTCAGATAATTAGCAAAAAGCTGAATATGCTGTCGGGCCTGATGACCAGTCTGTAAGATAATTGGCTGGCCCGTTTGACTTAAACACAGACGTTATCCTCCTGTCACTGTCATATACTGAGGAATTCATTCTCCGGTCCTTGAAATAAGTATGTATGGCAAATGTGGCATGTCCTTAAAGACCTGAATGTGTGAATTGTTGCTGTAATCACCTTAAACGATGATTGTTTTTCTTCTAAATAACAAATAAAGCTCCATCTGGTGAATATTTATCATTTTATTTGAGAATGTGTTGACAGGAAACGGCTGTGACTGTGGCTGAGGCCATGGCTGTGGAGAACCAGGATGTTAAGGCTGCTTATCTTTGATTCTCTCCCACAGCGGAGCCGCCCCGTCAGAACGACGTCCAGCCTGCCCGCCCCAGCGCCTCCTCCACCTCCAGCCATGCCCCGCCTCCGTCCAGCTCGTCTCGGTATCGGGAGCGTCGGTCTCGCAGACAGCATCGTGGTGGGGGAACCCGGGATGACCGCTACAGATCAGGTCAGAGAGGGACTGTGTTCAAAGTCAATGAAATTCAGCTCCACATGTCCCACAGTGTAAAACACCTCTGATGCACCAGTGCGCTGATGATCCATAGTTTCCCATGATAAGTCTGCAAGTGTGTGTGTGTGTGTGTGTGTGTGTGTGTGTGTGTGTGTGTGTGTGTGTGTGTGTGTGTGTCCTTCCTGCAGCTGGAGGGCCCTTCAGTGTGAAGACCCTCTCTCTGTGAAAGCAGAGTGATGTCACCGCCTGACTATGTGTGAGGAGGCCGGGTGGAGAACAGGGGGAACACTGATCTGATGGGGGGCGGGGGGGGGGGGGGGGGGGGGTCAGGGGGGGCTGGGGGGTGAGGTGAAAGAAAAACAGAGCAGTGGAGCAGAGGTGAAAAGAGTGAGGAGCATGTGAGAAGAATGACTGTGTGTGGCGAGCCGAGGCGCAGACCCTGTCAGCATCCTCCCTCCACCTCGGCCCACACCCTGCTCTTTGGTTCCTTCAGTCTCCCCTCTGCTCCGTCCTCTGATGTCAAACCCCCTGCTTTGTAAAGCAGAGCCAGCCAGTCGAGCTGGAGCGTGGTGGAGGGTTGTCGCACAAATGTGAATTGGAGGATTAATGCTGGGAAAGTCCAGGGAGCCGGACACCGAAGGTGGAAAGAGATCAAAGTTGATGAGAGAAATGGGGCCGGGCATACTGGACCCGTTTAGTGTTTAGTAACCAAGCAAAGCAACAGCGAGGTCAAACCAACGCACAACAAATCCAGGTCCAGTTCTGGAAAGTGGAAGAAAACAGGTGTTGAAACGTAGTGGAGGGAAATCGACATGATGATGAAAAATAAGAATGATGCAAAAGTTAAAGGAACATAATAGTGTAAATGGAGTAATTGAACATTTTTGTTGTATATCGGAAAAAGTCGAGAAGACAGTGAAGGAATAAAAGGCAAGTGCAAGCCAGCATCACATAAGTCTGAAGAAATGGTTCCCAGATGTGCTTTAAAAATAATACATGCTATAAATTCTGAAACAAGAAGGGAGCCAATGGGGAGAAGGATTGGACTGAGGCGATGTGATGTCATCAGTGAGAAGCCGAGCCGTCGAGTTCTGATTGAACCACCCGCGGGTCAGAGACTGACGGGGTTTGTCCGTTTGGACGGGATTGAAATCTGCAGCATATGGAGCCAAATGCTCGAGTGTGGTTCTAAAAAAGAGTTTCCAAATATCACAGTCACGTGCACGACACAATCGGAGCATGGCAGCTTTTACAGCTTGATTAAGAGTAATAAAAACTCCAGGGTAGAAGAGGCCATATCTTATCTGTGACAGGGGGTGTATGATGATCCAGCTTTGTCCTGTAGACTTAAAAAAAGGGAGTAGATAAGGGAATCCTTGGCTTAATCGGAGAGAAAAGCAGCCGTTGCATAGTCAGAGACACACAAGCTCAGACCATGCACGGATGCGAAACATGCGTCGGGGGGGCGTGAGGAAACCTTGCCAGAAAAATCTTATCTCAGCCAGGAGTAGAGAGTAGAACTATATTTGAAGTCCATGATGCTGAAGTCTGCTTCCCAGATGAAAACATTCAAACTGTGATGAGAAGCCAGAGGCCAGGTGCGGACTGAGCTCTGTGGTGTCTCGTGACTCACTCTCCTGGAGGAAAATGGTATAACAAGCAAGGCAGCTTTATTTCTGGAGCGCATTTCACACACAGGGCAACTCAATGTGCTTTACATAAAATCAAGATACACATGATCAAAGGAAACACAGAGAGAAAAAGGGAGTGGGAAAAAAAAAAATTTGGACTGAATTGGAGCAAGAAATATGAGAGCATGAATGAATAACTTCCTTTAAAACGATGAAAAGAAAAGACAGTACACACGACATTTAAGATGCTTTAAAAGAGCTTAATCACAAGCAAATGTTTTTTTAGCCTGCATTTAAAAATGTTCACGTTTGGGGTTGATCTCAGTTCAGTTGGTAACTTGTTCCAGTTGCGTGAAAATAGGAATGTTTCTATGTTACATCGACACTTAAATACATAGATACATAAATAGATACATGCACATCTTAACTATGACGTCACGACTCTCCGTTCAAAACAGTGTAATGATGTTTTTAAGATCAGACGTATACAGCCCCTCTGAAATATGCTTCAGAGGAGAAAAGCAGTGAAACACTGCAGTAACATGACACTGGAGAAATGAATGAGTTTTTTTTTTTGTTTTATGGCAGAAACGCTTCTCATCTCCTGAAGCCTCCTCCAGTCATCGCTCCTCTGACTCAACCCGCCAACCTGTTTATGTGACGCTCCCGTTTCTGGAGACTCACCAGGGCTGAATGCGACGTGACTCATTCCACAGATTCGAATCCTCCGTAACAACCGTCGACGGCGAGATACGGAAAAGAATATGAGAGTTTGGCATTTAGCTCCTCTGTGTGCAACACACTGGACCCTGCTCACGTCCAGACACGTAATCCGTGGATCCTGTGAGAGGGTTGCGCGAGCGCTGGACTGCAGCACGTTAACGAGGGGAGATGATTTCGCTCGGAGCAGAGCGCTCCCTCTTGTAATCACGGTCCCCGCCGCTGCAGCGTAATGAGCTCCGCTCCGTTATCTGTTCAAATGTGTTGATGTCTGAATGGAAACGACGGCCCCGGAGTGAATAGGTGGGATTTGTCAGCGAGTGGGCTTTTTGTTGGACATGTTTTCTTTTGCCGTCTGAATGTGTTGCTGCTCGTGTGCCCGTCCTCTGCATGCGCTCGTGGGTGTTATCTCACTGTGTTCATTACTGCGCCTGTGTGTGTGTGTGTGTGTGTGTGTGTGTGTGTGTGTGTGTGTGTGTGTTAGAAGGAGAGTGTGTGGGCCAAGAGTCATTCCTCTGACTTCTTCACGCATCATTTCCCTTCATGGTGCATCACTCCGTGTCAGATGCTGCCGTCATAAAACACTAGAACATTAGCACGCCGTATTTATGGGTTGATATTTGTAAACAGGCCCGGCGAGGTGGGCCCCTCCTCCCCATGTCCTGGACCACCCACTGCACTTATGTGTGTGTGCACGGGCGGGGAGTGTTTGGGTCCGGATGAGCAGAAACAATGACTTCAACACCCGTGAAGCTCGCCGACTGGTTCTCTACCAGTTCTCATGGCTCCGATCACATGACCCACTTCTGAGCGGAAGCAACCAACGTTGGCTACAGTCACCAGTGAACCGCAACATATAGATAATCAATTACTCGCGTTGTTGACACTGTTGTCCCGGCTAACGACAGTTGCTCCGATAAATCATGTATTTTGTGATCATTCTTTGGTCACATAATACCATCTCAGTATTATGTAAATCATTTAGCGCACTCAAAAACAGACTTTGACAGACAATGGAAGGCTACGGTAAAGACCATATAAACGTTGTGGTCCACTTAAAGGCACAGTCCGCTCAGGTTCAATGTTTCAGCTGAATTCCCTTCACCTCAGCTTCAGTTACTGTTGAAACTCAGAAGCGTCATTTGGGCTATTGTAACAACATGGTGGTGTAGCATGGTGGCCTCCATCCCTCGGACCTCTATAGGATGTTGATATACTGTAGGGCTTGCATTGGTGATAATGCATGAAAAAATGAATGATTTCATGTTCCATTCCTGCCAATAGAATGTATATATTTTCTCCTAAATCGTATGCGCTGGACCTTTAAGCAAAAGAATGCAGCATTTAAATCTCAACACTTCAGTCGGCGTACAAATGAGTCAACAATCGGCTCTGTTCTCCACGCCACAAAAACCCAGCCGACATCTCTTGTTACAAAGAAAAGAGAGACTATGTGTTGTGGGTAGCATCTCACTGAAGGAATTGTGTTTGAAATAGTTTTCATTTACTGTTTTCTTTGTTTGAACCCAAAGCCACCAGTAAAATGCTGTCCTGACTCAGCGTGTGTAATGTTCCCGTGGGTGCAGATGTCCACACTGAGGCAGTACAAGCTGCGCTGGCTAAACACAAGGAGGAGAAGATGGCGCTGCCCATGCCCACCAAGAGGCGCTCCACGTATGTGCAGTCTCCTATCGAAACCCGCACGCCACCAGGTAAGAGAGGAGCCAGAGTCTTTCTGTTACTCAGGATTTAGAGAGTGTTCAAGACATGAAATCACTATGTTTTGTGAATGATGATGAATGAACATAAAAGATATATTTCAGTGTCCTTGGAAAAAGGGAGAATCTGGTGCAAACCTGTACAGATCTGGGATTCAATAAGCCTTTACGTATATGTACTTAACTTTTCACTGATACATATTTATTATACTGACTGGAATGATTCAGATCAACATTTTAAACGATTCAATTCAAAAGCTGTACAATAGTAAAGAACATGTGTCATACAAATGTATTGTTTGTAATATCTTGTTTTAGAATGTGATTTTTGTTTACTTACAAAATAACGCAAATACGATTTTGACAACAAGACATTTCAATTGTCTTTCGAGTTCTCAATGAAACGATATCTGGCGCTGATTTGAGCATTGATGTAAAATACATATCCTGACTGGTCTACAGACACATTGGACCTCTAACTAGAGAGATGCATGGCTGGTCTTTCATCCCTCCGTCTCTGTCTCTTGTTTAGACTCTTCGTCAGATGATGAAGATGAGACGTCCGTGCGCAGGCAGTCCTCCGTGATCGCTCCCCAGCACCTGGTCAGTCCCAACCTGCAGAGCCCGGAGGCCTGGATCAATCGCTCCGTCCAGGGCTCGTCCACCTCGTCCTCGGCCTCCTCCACCTTGTCCCACGGAGAGGCCAAACCGCAGAGCCAAGCTCAGCCTCAGCCCCAGTACAAGCCACAGTACCAACCTCTGTATCAGCCGCACCGCCAACCTCAGCCTCAGCCGCAGCCGCATCCGCAGCCGCAGCCGCATCCGCAGCCGCAGCCGCAGCCTCAGCCTCAGCAGCCTCAGCACCAAACTGCAGCTGTGACAGACATGCTGGCTCACAGTCGCATTGGTGAGACATGACTGTCGGGGATGAGAAGTCGGGAGTTCACGTCTTTTCTTCTGCGATTGTTTGGGTTTTCGCCTGGTATTTTCCCGCCATGTTTTGAAGTTATCTAATGTAAACACGAACACGAAATGTATTTGGTGTGTATTTTGACTTTTTGTCAACATGGTGGCCTCCATAGCGAGGACCAGCCTCTGATTGTAAATATTGAGGGATCATGCTAAATTAATGAAAACAACAATTTGTGCCTTCAGGTAGTTCTAGGCTTGTCCAAACATCAATATGATGATTTCGTCTCGACACTCTGCCAGTAGTAATAATCAATCATTTCACTTCAATCTTACGTACTGCAACTCTAAGGATATAAAAACGTATATGATTAATAATTAACATCATCACGTGAATGAATACAGTTTCAAAATTTGAAAGATTGTCATTACAAGGTCACCTGAAAAATATGGCTTGGTCACACACTGTCCTCCATTGCTTTGCTCCCCCTGCAGCCCCATCACTGAACAGCGCCCCGCCCCCAGACGTCGCAGCTGTGGCCCCTCCCGCCCGAGGCTCCCGGGTGGACCTGCCCTCCAACGCCGTGGTGCGGGGAATGACCCGTGGGCAGAGCCGCTCCAGCATGATGGAGACAGCTGACGGTAACCACCACACCGCATAACCGTCTTCATTATTTACTTCCGACCTTGACGGCTCTTCACTCAGACTAAACTGCCTTTTTTTCCTCCATCTTGTCATCTGTTTATTTGACTGGCTGATTCAGTGGGAAGAGGTAATACGCAGAGTAAGGAAGCGCTTCACTGTGTAATGTCCGTAGCCCTGTCACGTCCTTTCTCCACCCTTAACTTGACCTCCTGTTTCTTATGAGTGATTATAAACGCAACAAACACGACATCAAGTCAGTCCTCACGTGTGATCCTGAACCACAAAGACCCTCTGACCTCACTTGTTGTCACGTTGCCACCTCCCGCGAGTCTGCTGCTGTTCATCCCTCCGAGTACTTCCAATCAATTCAAAACAATTGAACGTAAACAGACCATTTTGGTCTGTTGTATTATGGGATGAGGAGCAGCAGACAGTGAGATACTGAGATGTTTCCACAGGTTTTATGGTTTTGTGTGAGATTGACTGTGTGTGTGTGTGTGTGTGTGTGTGTGTGTGTGTGTGTGTGTGTGTGTGTGTGTGTGTGTGTGTGTCCTCCCTCCGTGCTGCCTGGTTGTAGGGGTTCCTGTGAGCAGCAGAGTGTCCACCAAGATCCAGCAGCTCCTCAACACCCTGAAGAGGCCGAAGAGGCCGCCGCTCAGCGACTTCTTCACCGACGACTCAGAGGAGATTGTGGAAGGTAGATCTCAACCAGCGTCTTTTCTACTGGTGAAAAAAAACCATGAACGTTGACTGTTATTTTTTTGTCTGCAAACTTAATGGATATAACGAGCGAGATAACTTTGCACGGAAGTGACGTTAGTTGTCGCGACTCAACGTGATGCCCAGAGGAAAGATACGGAGAAATGAACTCCTCCTCAAAGTAGTAAAGGTGCATTTGGTGTATCAAGAAACACAAGGTAGTCCTAAAATTGTTCAGTTGTTAAACAGTCAGCCAACAAATCTGCACGCCCAAATCTCTGAACCAGACCAAACCTGTTTCCCAGAATCTTGAGTTAAAGTCTACACCCACCCAGACCAGTTCACTTATGATCCGTAACTGTGTCGCCCTATATTAAATAACTATGCTACCAACGCTGTCACTTAGATTCAATGGATTATACCTTGTGTTTTAGTGGGTGAGTCGGGTTCTTGGTAAAGCGTTGCAGCATCTTGTCATGTGTTTTCTTTCTGACAATGAGTTCAGCTCGTGGTTTTCAAAATCTTCTCGCTTCTTTGGCATTAATACAATCAGCAAAGCCTCCAAGAAAATATCCATCCCTGGCTATTTTTGCCTTGAGGTCAAAAGTGATATCCTAGGCTTTCACAATAAAACGAATCCTTGCAGAAGATTAGGCTTCATGTAAGCTGATTTCCATGTTAAAAATACTACACTGTCAGTTCAATGTCTGATTTCTCCAGAAATGGAGAAACCTTCGTTTCCCATCTGCCTCCGGCTGCCTTTTTTACTCAGGGCCTACACGCTGTTTGTGCGGACCGTAACATTGTTAAGTAGGTAATTAATTAGAGTAGATAGCAGCCCTTCATCATCAATAAAGATTACCGTTGGCACACATACGTATTTAGATTACCATATTTCTGTGAAAATGTAAAAAAAAAAGACTCAATAGCTCATTACATGAAGTTTGTACAGTGGTGAGTTATGATTTGTCGGTGTTAACGAAAGTGAAATGCTGGTACAGATAATCTGCGAAATGCAGACTGTACGCTCAGATTATCATCAACCCTCATGACGTATAAATTTGAGATTGTCTCTTACATAATATTCATGACTTGCGTTATGAATAAAACAGTATCTGCTGTCCCCGGTGAGCGTCAGAGAGCCGAGCAATAGTTGTCAGGTGATGTCCGTTGGCTGTGCGCAGACATGTTTACAGCTGTGCGCATGAAGGCAAATATCTAAAGCAGTTAGACAGTAAACTGGTAGCTTCGTAATAAGGATTGAAACAGGCGGAATGCAATTGTTTTTTTTTGGATGTGAATGTTTGTTTTGAATAATGTTTTGCAGCCCAACACTTTGTAACCAGGTACTATTATTTGCACAGTGTCTGTAAATGGTCATGGATTGTCACTCCCATCCATTCAGGCAACTGTAACCTTCTTTTCTGTCCCCCTGCCAAAAAGTGCCCCAACCAGACCCAAACACACCCAAGCCCGAGGGTCGTCAGATCATCCCAGTGAAAGGAGAGCCTCTGGGAGTGGTCAGTAACTGGCCCCCAGCCCTCCAGGCAGCCCTGGCCCGCTGGGGGGCCACTCAGGGGAAGAGCCCCGCCCTCACCGCTCTTGACATCACCGGCAGACCACTCTACACGCTGACATATGGTGAGACACATAACTGCGCTGTTTGATATGCAGACACCATGGGAGCAAGTTTATAGTATCAAATAAAAGTCAGGTTAACCATAAAATAGAGTAATTGGGTCATATATTTTAGACTGGAAACTAATATTGCTGAGATGCATTTCTCTTAAAGGTACAGTGTGTGGAATTTAGCGTCGCCACCACATCACGCATCCATTCCACAACCAGCTCTTGATGTAAAATATTAATACCGAGGGCTTATCATTAAAAAAAGATCACCAGTTATCTCTTTTTTTTTCTGCACTTCAAAAAGGAAATAATCTCACC
Source organism: Chascanopsetta lugubris (assembly GCA_016785325.1). NCBI lineage: Eukaryota > Metazoa > Chordata > Actinopteri > Pleuronectiformes > Bothidae > Chascanopsetta > Chascanopsetta lugubris. The sequence goes on along the minus strand of JAFBJT010106749.1, from coordinate 34,888 downwards.
TAAATCATGCACACTGGCTCTTTCATCTCAGTATTATGTACCACTTTATATATATTTTTGACACTACTCTGCAGTAAGATAAGATTTCTGGCCAGTGTTCCTCACCTCTGTGTCCACCCTTCGTCTGTCAGGGAAGCTGTGGAGTCGCAGTGTGAAGCTGGCGTACACACTCCTCAACAAGCTGGGCACCAAGAACGAACAAATCCTCAAACCTGGAGACAGAGTGAGACACTCCCAAACACACACACACACACACACACACACACACACACACACACACACGTATACACACTTTTAGAGATCCACACTCAGGCAAAGGTGTTTTAGCCCAAAGAGATACGTCTTGTTTTATCTACAATGTATTACACCGTTACATTGTCTCCTTTTTTAGTCAAACATATAGCTGAGTGTCGAATGTCCCTGCAGGTGGCGCTGGTTTACCCCAACAGTGACCCCGGGATGTTCTGGGTGGCTTTCTATGGCTGCCTGTTGGCTGAAGTTATTCCTGTTCCTATTGAAGTTCCACTGTCTCGGAAGGTGAGAACTCTATTTAAGGAACAAGAAAAAAGAGATCCTGATCACAAAAGTATTTGCGGGGTTATGAATGTGTGCCTTTCATGTTTGTTGTGTTTAGGACGCAGGTATCAGTCAGGTGGGCTTTCTGCTGGGCAGCTGTGGCGTTGGTCTGGCTCTGACCAGTGAGATCTGTTTGAAGGGTTTACCCAAGACACCCACTGGAGAAATAATGCAATACAAAGGTCAGCCATTTTTTTTTCCATCACCATCATGTATTGAGTGATAAGATATAAATAGTACAATGGACCTGTTTAAGATGTTGCAAATTTTGGGTTTTTTTTTTTTTAAATTCTCCTTCCACCGATGCCCGTCTCTGATAGGTTGGCCCCGACTAAAGTGGGTGGTGACAGACACCAAGTATTTGACCAAACCATCAAAAGACTGGCAGCCCCACATCCCCACCGCCAACACCGACCCTGCGTATATAGAGGTAACACGGAACCTTGTTGATGTGCTGAAGTTCAGGCTGAATATATTGACAAATCATAGGAATTTTTAACCAATGAGTTACTGTTACAATTGTTTAAAAAGTTACAGTTTAGATTTTATTATGGAATATTTCAGCGGTGAAAAATGAAAAATAATATGTTATGAGAAGAAAAAAGTGATTTAAACAGTAAGAACACAGTTTTCCATGGATTAAAAAAAACTTTAAAATGATGAATACACTTTATTATATTAGATTTTTTTGATGGTCAAGTTGTCCAATAATCTATTCTGTGTTTGCATGTGCATGTATAGTATATAACCCAAATTGAACTGACTTGTATGTGTCACCGGGTCACACATGCTCTCACATGCTCTTGTGTTCCCATCCTGTTCAGTACAAGGCCAGTAAAGAAGGCACTGTGGTGGGCGTGGCCGTGTCTAAAGTCGCCATGTTGACCCACTGCCAAGCACTGACCCAGGCCTGCAACTACTGCGAGGGTGAGTGCAAATCTGCGATCACGGCCGAAGCTTTCATCATCAGCACAAGTCCAACGACACTTCTGTCTGTCTTGACTTTCAGGGGAAACACTTGTGAATGTTCTGGACTTTAAAAAGGATATGGGCCTGTGGCACGGTGTACTCACGGTGAGCATGTGTGGATTCTCCGTATGTAGGTGTATATGATTACATCTTAGACATGCCATCACACTTTTTTTAATGGAGGGTTTGGGATCTTTTTTTTTTTTAATGAATAACATGGAACAAAAAAAAATGGAAAAAAACCTTTTGGTTTGTCCGTTATTGCCGACTGCTGTCTCCTACTCTGATCACCAAACACCAACAAAGCTTTGCTTTCATATTTATACTCTGATGAAACCATGATTATGAATGTTATTTTCCATTACTGTGGTGAAATCCTAAAAAATGGCAACGCACCTTGAGTCAATCAGAAGGATGGGACTGCTATGAGTCGCTCTCTACTGTTTTGAATGACTGTGTGTGTTCATCCCCAGGCTGTGATGAACAGGATCCACACCATCAGTGTTCCTTATGCAGTAATGAAGGCGTGTCCTCTCTCCTGGGTGCAGAGGGTCCACATCCATAAAGGTAACTAGTTTCTCATTCCTCACACAGAGCGTTAAGAATCTAAATGTTGAACACATCACGTCATGTTTACTCTGATGCAGCGCGTGCTGGTCTGGTGAAGTGTCGAGATTTGCACTGGGCCATGATGGCCCACCGGGACCAAAGAGACATCAGCCTTGCCTCTTTACGTATGCTGATCGTCGCTGATGGTGCTAACCCCTGTGAGTATATGTCACGAGACCTGGCAGTGACAACATTTCCACTCACGCAGATTTGTTGCCACAGACTGAATCCACCTCCTCTTGGTCCCCAGGGTCGGTGTCGTCCTGTGATGCCTTCTTGAACGTGTTTCAGTCCCACGGGCTGAAGCCTGAGGTGATCTGTCCCTGTGCCACCTCCCCCGAGGCCATGACAGTAGCCATACGCAGGTATAACTCTAATTCCTTCTTCCCTCTTTCCTCTCGTCTGTGAATTTTGATCACTTGAGAAAATTTGAAGCACGAATTAATGTTTGAAACTCCTCCATCCGTTCCCTTCATCGTGAAAGGAGACTTATGGGTCATACTTTTTCATTTGTGTCACTGCTAGCTTCGTAAAGCTCCGGCGCCTCCCCTCCCGCAGAAAATCCTAGACTTATTTGATTGGCCAGCTTGTCCAATCTCCTCTGATTGATCCGCTGCACTCAGATGCTGAGGGAAGTGTCCCGCCCATTGATTTACCAGACTCTGACTGCAGCAGTGACGCCAGCTGAAAACGGAAAGCAGAATCGAATGAACCAGAAATGTCTCCCACATTTACATGCAGATATTTTCATCTTTACTGCTCCTGCATTATTCACAAAGGATGCATCAGGCTTTTTCAGTGTGTGCTGTGCCTGAGTGTGCACACGGCAAGCTGAAAGAGCCAAAGTGATGAGTGGAATTGCTGATCATCCTCCTCCCTCTGTCATGCAGACCAGGAGTACCGGGCGCTCCCCTCCCCGCCCGCGCCATTCTCTCCATGGGCGGCCTGAGTCATGGTGTCATCCGGGTCAACACAGAGGACAAGAACTCCGCCCTGACTGTGCAAGATGTGGGACATGTGATGCCTGGAGGTGAGATGAGAGGGAGAGATCCCAAAGGAAAACATAAGCAACCAATGGACAACAGATACTGCACATGCCTGTGGTCAGGTCTGACATGATGGAATGACATTCAATCATTTAAAGGGGCTACGCGTAGTATTTGCGTTGTGTCATTCCTCAACAGCAGATGGTGCTGTGTTTATGAGAATGCGTATCCTTCATAATCTGCCTATTCTTTGGTTTGTTTTACTACAAACACATAATATACTCAGGCAGGTCATTGATAGAGTTGCTTGTGTGACTGAGAGGAAGGCTGGCAGCTACAGCGGCTCTTGACACTCTCTAGTGGTAAAAAAGTAGTATAACGGAGTTGCTGGACAGACACTTTCTGTTCTGACTGAAGTTGTCTCTTAATACTCTACTGATACTTTTCCAGATTTTGTTAGGAAAAAAACAACAAATAGCCTCTTTGATATTTCAACAGTTATTGATGTTTAACCATATGAAAAGAGTTCAGATTTTCAATCTCAAAGATGAAATAGAACATATCATAATTCATTACTGCCTTGTGTCACCAAGGTAGGTGCTACACATTGGTGGTGGCTGAGGTAAGCCCCCCCCCCTTCTGTAAAGTGCTTTGAGTGCCATGTAACTGCAGTCAATTTTCATTATTATTATTTTTCCACTTTCGAAAATCACACAGCTCAGTTGTCTAATATCCTTCTGAATAAATCTTCCTCCAGAGTATCAGAGTGCAGGATATCTGTTTTCAGCCATGCAATGCAAGATCTCATATCACTATATTTATACGAAGTTATTTATTAAAAATAAGATCAACTCTATTCAAAGCTGTGCAGAGAAGTCCAAACGTACAGGTGAAAATGGTTTAAAACTGTTTCTTTCTGCGCGTGTTTCCAGCGTTGATGTGCATTGTGAGGCCTGACGGACCTCCTCAGCTGTGCAAGACGGATGAGATCGGAGAGATAATCATCAATTCTCGAGCCGGAGGCACCATGTACTACGGTCTGCCCGGAGTCACCAAGAACACATTCGAGGTATAGGATCAAAGCTACAACACAGACGTGCCTATTGTGAACCCGTGAATTAAGATTTGTGTTGTTGTTGTTGTTGTTGTTGTTTTCGTTTTAGCGTGTGTTCAAATGTCATTCTCTCCATCTGTGTTGCGTTCAGGTGATCCCGGTGAACAGTAATGGCGTTCCCATCGGAGAGATTCCGTTCGTGCGCTCAGGACTCCTGGGCTTTGTTGGCCCAGTAAGTAGCGCTGTTTGATCTGTGTGTGAAAGTGTGTGTGGCTGCTGCGACTAACTCGGTGTACTTCATTTATACTTCACTTCACCCCACCGTGTTCTCCCGGCTCCTTGCAGGGTGGTCTGATCTTCGTGGTGGGGAAGATCGAGGGTCTGCTGATGGTGAGCGGGCGGAGGCACAACGCCGATGACCTGGTGGCAACCGCTCTCGCCGTGGAGCCCGTCAAGACTGTTTACCGTGGAAGGTGAGTGGAAATGCTCCTGTACATAACACAGTAATGATGGGCTCCTCTGTTTTAAGTGTGATGTCTCTGCTGCCATCTAGTGGTTGATCACGAGCACTGCACTCCCGAAGCTGGCAATGTAGTGTCGAAAATGACTAAAACCTATTTATGTCAGATTCAAAGAAATAATTGACATAATATAAATCCTTTTAAATGATTGTAATGGAAACACAAGCTGGTTTCAGACAGTGTCGTCGCAAAATGTCTTGAGAATTCGATCCACATGTTTTGCTGGATTTGTCTTTCACATTTGAAATGTGCAGCAAGTATTTTTATCTGAGTCAAAAACAACAACAGAAAATGTCCTGAACATTCAGGTGAGGGTTTTTGTCTTAAATAATCGTAAATTATGCAGGAGGCAGAAGATAATGAATGTCTTCCATTAGTGCAAAGATATATATATATAAAATCTCATTGACTGTTTCAGTGAGTCAGCGTCTTTGTCAGCTTCCTCCATGTATAATGCTTTTCTTTTCTGTCATGACATACGGTCGTGGAATTGCTGGGACCTTTTGATCCGAGTTTTGGAGGATTGCCGGAAGGGCTCTGGAGAATGTCTTCAGAAATTGAGTTGGACATGTGCAATCTGATTAAAGACCATTCTTGTTTTTTTTATATAGAAAATCAGGAGTTTAGAGTGTTAGAAAGCCGCTGTGGTGTCAGTTTTAGCTAGCTAGCTCATTTGTACAACTGTCAGATTCGTATCACATAACAGACCATCTGATTGCGTGTATTTGTGTGTGTGTGTGTGTGTGTGTGTGTCTGTGTGTCTTAGGATTGCTGTGTTTTCAGTGACAGTGTTTTTTGATGAGAGGGTCGTCATTGTGGCGGAGCAGCGGCCCGACGCCAGTGAGGAGGACAGTTTTCAGTGGATGAGTCGAGTGCTTCAGGTAAATAACATCCAGTACATAAAGATAAAATCTGTATTGATCTGGTTCAATACTGGGGCCAATGTTTGTCATATAGCTGATGATCTTCATGAAGGTTTTTATTGAAATGACCACCAGTAAAGTGAATGAAGGGTGCCACTGCTGCTGTGTCTCTCTTTCCATCTTCCATTTCCACTCATCACTGAACTTCACAACATTTCTGTGCAAAGAGGTTGTTGATTGTTGTTTGTAAACACACGTCAAAGTCGGCCCCCTCTCCCCCTTGAGGACTTTGAGTGTGCACAACATTCTACACTACAAGATGCGCTATTGTTGAAACACTACATTTGTTGTAGAAACGCTGACACCTACTTAGACTCAATAATTAGACCAGGGGTTGTCAAACATACGGCCCGTGGGCCAGAACCGGGCCGTCGGACGGTTCAATCCGGCCGGGCAAGGCTGATTAACGATTATTTACCTTGGTTTTTTTTTTTAGGGAAAATTGTGCACACTACGTTAAAGTTAGCGTCTGTGTGTTTGGTTCCGTTCATAGGCCATCGATAGCATCCACCAAGTGGGGCTCTACTGTCTGGCTCTGGTGCCAGCCAACACCTTGCCTAAAACACCGCTGGGAGGCATCCACATCTCCGACACCAAGCATTTCTTCTTAGACGGCAGCCTGCACCCCTGCAACATCCTCATGTGTCCACACACGTGTGTCACCAACCTGCCCAAGCCCCGGCAGAGGCAGCCAGGTACGTGTGCGGCAAACCATTGTGCTAAGATTTGTATCAAAGGTGCAGCGTGTATGATTTGGTGACATCTAGAAGGGAAGTTGCATGTTGTCTCCATCAACCTCACCCTCACCCTTCTGAGCATGCAGGAGAACCTGCAGTAGACTTCAGTTGTCATTTAGAGCGCAAAAGATGTTTAGTATGTGCTCTCTGGGGCTATTGTAAAAACATGGCGGCCCCCGTAGAGAGGACACGTTCATTAATGGCATCATTTAAGGGTCTTGGGGAAAAATAAAACATTTACGTGATTATTAATTCATGGAAATGTCAGTATGTGATTGTTTTTTCATATTTTTTAGAAGTGACAGTCCTAACCCAAATCTTACGCACCGCACCTTTAAGCATTATTCTGAAGGCACATTTCAACAAGAGATTTTATTATTGGGGTTTTATCTTATGATTCTGCGCTTTTCTGTGTGTGCGTGTGCGTGAGTGAGTTTTCCGACTGAAGTGACGTCTGAATTTGTAACTGTGTCCCTGAAGATGAGAGAAAGTGCTCAGTCAGGCCTTCGTGCAAGAGTTGGACAGGATGTAGTGTTTTGTGTTTAAAAAGCCTGGTCAGTAGTTTTACATAACACCCACGTAAGAGTTTCTATATTTGGGTAACGTTTTCCAGAAAGAGGCACACAATCGGAAAAAGCCCAACAATCTGCAGCCAAGAAATCAACCACTTCAACACAGTGGAACACAGAGCCTTCGTTCTATTTTGTATTTTCATCCTTCCACTACATTAGTTCAAGTATTACTGATTCTTCAAGATACATGGATGTTGGAGTTTGCATGTCCTCCCCTTGTCTTTTTGGGCTTTCCCCAGGTAATACAATATACTCTTTGCTGTGATGTCAAGACTGTTGTTTCAAAACACTTTAAGATATTTGAGGTGATTTCTAAATATGATAAGAATTGGTACGGATGATGGATGAGTCATTCTACCAGGATCATAATTCTATTCTGTTTACTGTGTATTTCTCCTCTTCTCTTGCAGTGGGTGTAGGTCCTGCCTCGGTCATGGTGGGCAACCTAGTGGCAGGAAAGAGGATTGCACAGGCTGCAGGCAGAGACCTCGGCATGATCGAGGACCAAGACCTTGTACGGAAGGTTAGTGTGACCACACTAATTTAACTCCCACAGATTAATCAGCTAATTATGGGACAACGCTTCAACCTCATTTTTCACGCACACACGCATGTTCTTCAGACACACAATCAGCACTCTTGATAAAAGTGTATCACGGAGTTAAATGGTGACGTCTCTGGACTTTCTACGACCGGCCTGTTAAGGGCTTAAGCTCAGCCAGAGCTCATGTTTGTAGATGTGAAAACAAAATCTGGCCTCTTCTCTCTTTTTCCTCTCGTCCTCCTCTGGATGTAGCTCTGTATGTGGCCCACTGTGATGGTAAGAGTCACGGTCCCCTCTGGCATCTCCCCCAAACCCTTGTTTATTCTCATCGTGCTCTTTCCAGTAGTGTATTGTGGTTTTATTTCATTTTGCTTGGGCTAAATTGTGACGCAAGTCTTGCATGTTTTTTTTTGTATTTTTGTGTTTTGAGACATGCACCTTCTGTAGCTGTCCCTTGTTTTGCTGCAGAAAAACAAACCTTCTCCTCTGAAGTCATTGTTCATTATTTTAAAAGCTGGTTTGGCTCAGAGTGTGTGGTATAAATTATTTGCACGTTGGCAAGAGATCATTTACGCCATGCGTCTTATCTGCTGAGGTGCACAGTCTCTGAGCTCCACCGTTGAGATATAAATCCGTGTTGATCAGCACAAACCTCTCCCTTTATAACCTCTACGTGGTTGTGTTTGATGCAATATTCCTATAGTGTGACACTGATAACTCTTCTTCAATTGACATTACAACTGACAACTTTTCTTTGATTGCAGCATCAGTATTTGACGGAGGCTCTGCAGTGGAGAGCGCAGACGGACGCTGACCACGTCCTCTTTGTTCTTCTCAATGCAAAGGTACAAATCTTTCACTCAAGCTGCTTTCTGAGATGCACCACAAATCAGGGACGGCTTCCAAATCTTCCAAAATTCCATCCTGCCGATGCCTGACTCCTCCTTGTTCCCGGTTCATCCAAAAACGGGCAGAGTGGGGGTTTGAACCCGTGGTGCTGTCGCAGCATCGCACATGTGCGAATGGTCAAACGTGGAGAAAGTCTGGACCCAGTAATCCAGACATGCTCCACAGATCTGAAAACAGCTCAAACCGGAACTGTTCATATGTTAAAGTTACTTTTATTTTCACTTTGAGTACATGCAACACCATCATGTGTTCCTTTCCTGCAGGGTGTTGCGGTGAGCACAGCCTCCTGCGTCCAGCTTCATAAGCGAGCTGAGAAGATCGCCGCAGCGCTCACGGAGAAAGGCAGCATCAACACCGGGGAGAACGTGGTGCTGCTTTATCCTCCCGGTCAGTTCCACCTCCCGCTCCTGCACACAAAGATCAACTGTTATGCACCGTGGAGGATTCATTCTCTTTCTTTTGCTTCGCCTTTACTTCCCCAGGCATTGATTTGATAGCCGCCTTCTACGGCTGCCTCTACGCCGGCTGTGTTCCTGTCAACGTCCGACCTCCACACCCTCAGAACCTGGCTGCCACATTGCCCACTGTCCGCATGATCATAGATGTAAGTGTTTGTTTGTTCGATTCCTCCTGATAAACCAGTGTTATTTCATGCCCATGGGTACATGCTATTACATACATGCTGTTCAGCTGGAACATGCAACCTTACCACTGGATGTCACCAAATCCGACACGCTCCTCTTTTTTTTCTTTGTATTTTTTTTTTTTTTACCTTTGACCATTTGCAGCATCTTCCTCTGTTTAAATGAATAACATCTGTGTGTGTGCGTGTTTTGTCTCCAGGTCAGTAAAGCTGCTTGTATCCTCACCACTCAAAACCTCATGAGGACTCTTCGCTCGAAGGAGGCTGCTGCTTCCGTCAACATTAAAACGTGGCCAATCATCATAGACACAGGTGAGATCGCCAACATCGACCACCCGACCGTACAACATCACAGTGAACCTGTTGACGTCTACCAGTGACAAAATGACTGATGTACCTAATATGTCACTATAACTGATAATAAATGTGGTGGTGTGTTTACGCACAGATGTTCTTCTCTTTTACTGTATTCAATACATTTAATCAGAGTTTAAGACATCAGTTCTGAGTCTCAGTGGTAATTGTGCGTGCAAGTGTGCACAATTACATGACTGTTGGCTGTGACACAGTTCAGAGCAGGAAGTGGGACATTGCTCCGCAGCGCTTCCTTCAGTTATCAGATCTGCTTTAGTGGTAGATTTCATCTGCTGACAACACTGTGGTTTCACTGTGTTTTCTTTTTCTCCCGCAAATATGCGATGAGACCAATTTCACAGGGTTTGAAGATTTGGTTCCGGCACCAGTATCAGCGAATGATTGACAGTGCACGTAATTCTGATTATGTGCTGTATTGCCTTTTAAGGTGTAGTATGGTATAGTATAGCATCCTCTGTGTTTGAGAACACTCCAATGGTGTCGGAATGAAAAACTTCATTCGTTGTGTGTCACACTATGAAGTCACTCCCGCGGTGACGGAGCGCCACGTGACCCAGAGCGGCACCTTACTCAGAGAGGAAGCCCATTGGTCGAGCAGAGGAGAGGGAGCAGCTCTGCGACACGCCCCCTTCTGTGAGGGCAAAAACAGCGTGGGGAGAGCAGCTATAACGGCTAATCCTTTCAGTATTTTGACCACAGCATTTCGTTTAACACATCTATGTCCGATGTGAGTTATTGGGTGAGGAGTAGCATAATATGTCTCGGTCGGATTTGAAGATTGATGTTTGTAAACACTCCAGTTAATGTCTGGTCCTCCTCCTCCAGCGAATCCAGTGGGACTTGGTGTGTCCACAGCCTACGCTCAAAGCTAAACTATTGTAGGAATATTCCATGAAATGTCGATTCCTCAATAAGCTCAATATGCTAATCACCAGTACATCCCCGTCCCTGGGCTCATCTCTGCGGATAAACACACCACCGCACTCTTCACAGATGACTGATGGAGGCTAGTTTTGTCAGTGGGAGTCTATGTATATTTTTAGGAACATCCTGCCCACCGAACCTTTGAATTCTTTTGGCCTCTGAAACATCTGCTGCTCTTGCAGACGACCTTCCACGCAGACGGCCTCCGCAGATCTACAAGCCGCCCACAGCTGAGATGATAGCGTATCTAGACTTCAGCGTGTCCACCACAGGCATGCTCACTGGAGTCAAGGTAAGACGCTTCAGTCTCTCCTTTTTGAAACATTGTGGCGCCCGCCCCTCTTTACGACCCAGTGCCCCCCCCCCGAAACCCACCAGGGCGCGGCACCTTTTACAAATGAATCACAGAGATGGTTTTTGATTCAGTTCTTGTGTGTGAACGTGCCTTCTCGTCCGTGACAGATCTCTCACGCAGCTGTCAGTGCGCTGTGTCGCTCCATCAAGCTGCAATGTGAACTCTACTCCTCTCGCCAAATAGCCATCTGCCTGGATCCTTACTGTGGTCTGGGCTTTGTCCTGTGGTGCCTCGCAAGGTACAGTCACCTGTTCTTATGGACGTGTTGGGCACAAGAGGTGTGCCAAGCTCAGGGGCAAAAAAAAGACATAGTGGCCAAAGGGTGTTACTGCAACTACAGCGTCAGTAACACTGCTGTGGTGTGCAGAGATACGATTTATGATTTTTATTTTTATGTGTCTTTCATATGGCAGCGGGCACCTGGAGAGAATGGTGCCCTGCCTCCATTACTGTATCCATTTCCCACAATACACCCATACCAGTCACCCCCAGTCCTCACCCTGTTTATGCATCAATGCTGGTGTTCTCTGAGGTGTTTCTCTTGTGTCTCTTGTTTGACAGTGTTTACTCAGGTCACCAGTCCATCCTGATTCCTCCCTTTGAGTTAGAGACCGGCTTGTCCCTGTGGCTGAGCACACTCAGCCAGTATCGGATCAGAGACACCTTCTGCTCCTACTCTGTCATGGAGCTCTGCACCAAAGGACTGGGCACTCAGACTGAGTTACTCAAGGTGATTTTTTTTTAAACACAAAGACATTCCTCAATCATAAGTGCACGCGGACGCTCTGATAGCTTTCCTGATCGCACCGCGCCCTCGTGTGTGTGTGTGTTGTGTGTGTGTGTGTGTGTGTGTCTCAGGCTCGTGGCGTGAACCTGTCATGCGTGCGGTGCTGCGTGGTGATAGCGGAGGAACGCCCTCGTCTCGCCCTCTCACACTCCTTCTCCAAGCTGTTCAAAGACTTGGGGCTGTCGTCCCGAGCTGTCAGCACTGCTTTTGGCTCCCGGGTGAACCTGGCCATCTGTCTGCAGGTACGTCGGCCACACAAAGCCTGTTGCTATGACAACACACACTGTTACCTGACCTGAGTCTGACCCGTGTGGATCCGTCGTCTTTGTCTCGCACAGGGAACCACGGGTCCTGACCCGTGCACGGTGTATGTGGACATGAAGTCCCTCCGCCATGACAGGTGAGAACAATGGGATTATTGTAGAGTGGGATTACGGCAAATCTCTTGACAAGTCTTGAATTGACAGTTAAAGGGTGGAGTAGGCAAGATTTGCGTTGCGTTCGTGAGCACGGCAGTCAAAGCTGGCGCCTCCTCCCAACAGCACCGGCAAGACACCACTTTAGGAACTAGAAAATAGAGAGTCAATTATAAAGAATACACAATAAGAAGGTGTTTTTCGTTAGAATTGTTTTTGAATGTCTGCATGCGCCTGTGTAACTAACGTCGGGGGTTAAACAAATGGATATTAGCCTCTGTTGCCAACACATGGGAGTGTGAGGTTTGTTCGTCGCACAGCACCCCCTACTGGCCAGTGTTACTGCTGCTGACATGTTTGTTGTGTTGTTTCAGGGTGAGGATTGTGGAGAGAGGTGCACCTCAAAGTCTCCCTCTGATGGAGTCTGGCAAGGTGAGATCCTCCATATTTACTCAGAGTCACAAATCCTGTTGTGCAGAGTGAGTTTCTAAAACATTGCGTTAAAGCAGGGCGTGACAAACTCACTCAAGTGGGCCGGACTTAATATAGTTTAATAACCTATAAACCATAACTCTGCAAGTTCACTCTGAAAATGTTCACATTGAATGAAACTATCTTTTTGCAAAACATTATGAACAACCTGCAGCATGAACAGTTTGCTTGCTCCTTCTTGCTACTACTCGTTTTCTGTCATTTTTACATTTTGCAACGTCGTCTCATGGGCCGGCTTGGACCCTCTGTTGGCCCGGTGTTGGCCCCCGGGCCATGTGTTTGACCCCCTTGCTTTAAAGTGGTACCATCTCTACATGTATTCTACACTGATTTTACATTTCTTGTTGTTTTCAGATTCTTCCGGGTGTACGGGTGATCATCGTGAATCCAGAGACCAGAGGTCCACTCGGCGACTCTCATCTGGGGGAGGTGTGTATGTGGGTGATGTGACGGGACACTCGGTCACATGCATGCTCCTCCCCCTGTGACTCCAGCGGTGACCCCGGTCTCCCTCTCTGTTTCTTAGATCTGGGTGAACAGCCCTCACACTGCCAGCGGCTACTACACCATCTACGGAGAGGAAAGTCTTCAGGCCGACCACTTCAACACCAAGCTCAGCTTCGGGGACCCCCAGACCCTGTGGGCCAGAACCGGGTACCTTGGTTTCGTGAAGAGGACTGAGTTGTTGGATGCCAGTGGAGGTAAAAATTCCAAAAATGGATCCAAACATTGAGATATAAACAAAAGCGATTGGATGAACACACCAGTCTCTTCAGCTTTGCCTCCTCCCTTGTCTTGTTTGAACACACCGCCCTCGTGTCTGCTTAGATCGGCACGATGCGCTCTTCGTGGTCGGGTCCCTGGACGAGACCTTGGAGCTCAGAGGGCTGCGTTACCATCCCATTGACATTGAAACCTCGGTGTCTCGGGCTCACCGCAGTATCGCTGAGAGGTGAGAGAGCTCTCATAGACATGAGGTTCCTGACACATGCTCATGGGGAAACAACAGAGTGGTGGGTGAAGGTCCAACTGACCTAGCGCATGTGTAGCCTTTTCTGTGTGGAGACAGCGTGACAGATTTAAGTCATGGTTTCACTGAAACTCCAAATAAGTGATGACATCATGAGGTAAGTGGAAATTAGGTCAGCTACAGTTTTTTTTTCAAAGAAATGTGTTTTCTTTACCTTTGTCTTTCGTAAACAAGGTTGTTGTCACCGTGTCGTGCTTTAGAATTCTGTCTCGAGGTAAGAATACAACAAATATAGGTTATATTACATTTCATTTCAAGTTGAATGATTGTCAGTTTTGTTTGGTGGCAAATTAAACCTTCAGATGAGGGGTGGACAATTAGTTTAGCCACAGAAGTAACTCTGATTGTTAGCTGGGGCCAGTTTCACATTTAACATGCGAACTAACAAAAGAATGAATCAAATCGTAAGCACTGACGTAGAAGACCCTCACTCACCCTCTTCCTCTCAGTGCCGTGTTTACATGGACCAACCTGCTGGTGGTGGTGTCGGAGCTGTGCGGCTCGGAGCAGGACGCGCTGGACCTGGTGCCTCTGATCACCAACGTGGTCCTGGAGGAGCACCACCTCATTGTGGGCGTGGTGGTCATCGTGGACCCCGGGGTCATACCCATCAACTCCAGGGGTGAGAAGCAGCGCATGCACCTCCGCGACTCCTTCCTGGCCGACCAGCTGGACCCCATCTATGTCGCTTACAACATGTGATCTGGGTCGCCGCCGGTTCGCTTCTGCAACCTCAGCCGACCATGTGACTCGGAGCTGGCAGGTGACGACGAGCAGAGGCATGAATCGCCTGAGAAACCGACACCCAGCCCTGCGTGACACCAGCATATCTTGGCCATTGCATGTCTGACTCTGCCATGTTTGCAGCTGTTCACTGTGTTTTATAGATATGAATTTTTTTTTTTTTTTTTAGCTAATGGGTTAGAAGCAACGTGTATTGCAAACGGCAAAGAGAGAAAAAAAAAGCCCTGCACTTTTTATGGGGTGAAGGGGCAAAACAACACATACGGCAGGACCACTTTTAATATGGAAACCATATTCACGTCTTTGTGAAAATTCGTCTTCTTACTCACCACAGAACACGGTCCCTTTGTGTCCACACAGATCGCAAGAGCTACTAAATTTGAGATCTTTTTTAAATGCAGCTTTTAAACTAACGCACACATTGCACGTGATGAGCCCTCGTTTTTTTCAACTAACACGAGTGAATATGAGAGGGCACGTGAAAGCAAAACCTTCAAAGTGTAGTAGCGACAGTCTGTGTACATGATATAAAACGGTCCCACAGTAACCAAGCCAAATAGATTTTTCTGCTCCCATTGACATTTCCTGCCTTATAAAACTTCAGTCATGCATTCCTGTGGCTGTTTCTTCTTCGTTGGTTTTGACCAATAGTGGAAATCCTGACCTACGTCCAAAGGGAGCAAAGTGAAAATGAGGAAAAAGAGGCCATATTCTGCACTGCATCTCAAGGCCTCACTGTATTTTAGATACTGTATGTTATTGTATAGATATTTTTAATTGTATAAATGTATAAACGCTCGATTGATCTCTCCACGTCAATGGGTTGTGTTGGATGCGTCGGGAGAAGGGAACAAGTGGCAGAGAGATGACTGTAAATAAGATTCGATGGTTTCGTCGGAAGAAAAGTTGTACAATTAAGATCAATAACTTGGAAGTTAGTCAGGTTAGACATAACATTGCACTTTCTCAGAAAAAGTGTCTATTTTATTATAACAATAATGAGGCATTATGACGAATGGTTCAGGAGCATATATTATTCAGAATTTATCTTGCTTGAGAGGTTTTGGGGGAGAGTTCTTATCAGGAGTCTGTCAAGGGCAAGCACCTTTCCTGTCGGCCACTTCAACAAACAAACAAAAAAAGAAACTATTTCATGACGGTTTCTTGGCAACCAGGTTATTTTGTATACGTACAAAAAAAGGCCCACAACTGTTCATGTTATATCCATCACTATCATAGTATGCTGTGTTGTTTAAGAATCACTCTCCCCTCAGTTTTGTGCAATGAAGTTAGGACCTTTCCTTTCCCGCTCTCCACTCGAAGAGTTAAGTCAAACTGTGTTTTGTGTTTCCGCGACAATGTTTACAGTTGCTCTCACATCCAAACAGGTCGCTGTTGCTACTGTAAATCCATAGTCAATAGAGGAAAGCAATCGTGTATCTGAATTGTAATGTGTTCTGTCACTGGATTTAGGGCAAAAAAAAAAAAAAAAGCACTTGTGAATGCAGTTGCAAAGCTGAGCCAAACCCGAAAACGCCTTGGCAGGTAAATTGATGATATGAACACGACAAAGGGTAAATGATCATCTGCATCAAAATGAATTTGTCATCCGGCAATCTTCTGCGCTTCTTCCTCGCCATAACTTATTGCTTCTTTGTTCAGTGATGAACCCTCATCATCAACATGTAAATAGCTTTTTGTTCTTAATGGGATTTTTGTAAATGTTCTATCACAACATCTGATCATGCCAAACACAACAATAGTTCAGACGGGTGGTACTTTGGTTTGTGATCGCAAAAACAAAACAAAAATTCAACTGCCATTCTGACACAGAAGTGATTGTGAATATTGTCAGCATTTGGTGTTCGGACCCCTGCGTGATGTCATCATGATCAGAAGGGGGTGTGGCAGGATGTGGAGCAGGAGTCCCACTGGGGTCTGAGCGCTGCTGGTGCTTGGAGGTCAGGGGATGATGGTTCTGAAGGACTCGGGGTGGAGGCAGTGGATCCACACAATGACAGCTGAATGTTAGAAAGTTGAGGGAGAATTGAAAACTTTTGATAGCCACTGAGTGATTGGTTGGATGAGGTTGAGGCAGAATCTGGTTGGCTAATAACAATCAGCTGATTAATGAGCATGAAAGGACTTTCAGTGATGAGACAGTCTTCCTGATGGAACTGAGCCACATAAAGATGTTTTATTGTTTCAAGGTTAAACAGAAAAATCACTCATAGACCTTACAGCACTTTGCACAGTAGCTGTCTACTGTGTGATTGATGTATTGATTGCCCATTCTCAGCTTGATTAAAGGTCCAGTGTGCAAGATTCTGGTGAAATTAGGATAGTTTTCAGTTATTATATATATTATATTTATACTGATGTTTTATGTGTTTACCTCAATGAAAATTTGTCGTTTTCACGACCTTAGAATAAGCTGTTATTTACATCAGAAGCAGCTCATCTCAATGGCTGCTGCCATGTTGCTCCATTATCTTTTTACAGTAGCCCAGAATGGACAAACTCAACATAACTCCTCTTAAATGCTTAGCAGGGAATTGGCGTAGTGGCCAGTTGCAATATGCAATTTCTCCATTAGATGTCACCAAATCCTACACACTGCACCTTTGAATATGCAAGTCATTTTTGAAAGATCATTTTATTTCATTTTCCCTACAGTTTAAAATTAACCTTTTAATAATGACTAACAGCACTTCATCTTAGCTTTAATGTTGCATCCAGGAGAATGTTTGCATGACTCAGCCAAGCACAGGAAGAGGCACAAGTGGGGAAGATATATACATATATATAGTATGTTTTATCTAAATCTACCTGAGACGCTGTATTCAGGGAAAAAAACTCAGTACCACAGGGATGGACCTGGCTTTTCCCCGACGCAATATGTATCGTATCCAGAAAACATAGACAGTCCAAAAAAACTAATTGTTGCAGATGTTTCCAAGCGAATAAGCAAAAAGAGGGGTTTCTGTTTTGTTACCAACGTCCATCCACCACCTACATGCTTGAATGGGACGCCCCCCCCCCCCCTTTGGTTTCCACTCGGTCAGAGTTCTTACACACTATGCAATCCCAAAGACAGTGCAGTTTTATTTCCAAGCTCACACATAATGGTGAGACACACGCGCTTAATACTTTTTTGTAACAACAAAGAACAGAGGACTGACGAGAAATAACCAGTAGTGTTCTTAAGACTGTTTCATCTCTCTTCAGTTGTTCTGTGGATCTTTTACGTCTGCACTTAATATGTTGTATATTTGATGATTTGGTTCAAAGTCTAACCCTGCTCCGTTAGGATGTGATCCACTGATGTGAATCTTTAATGCTAAGGAGGTGTTTTAACTTGTGTAGGTAAAAAAAAAAAAAGATTTAAATGATGCACCCCTTTCCAACATTTCTCACTTATATTATATTTTGGATTGTGGTATTTTGTTTTATACTTTATGTAAAAGTAATAATTAATAAACAAAAACATTTAATCATTTTACTGACAATGTATGAGTTTTTTGTAGAAACCTAATCACAACACGGCAACAACACATGGGGCACAGGTATACATTCTTAACTGTGCCCTTAAAGGTTTAGTGAGTCAGCAGAACTGAAAGATGCACTTTTAAAGATTATTATACGACATCCTCATTTACTTTGAAATTGGTTTACTCGAAAGAGATTCAAGAGTGGGCGACTTTGTAACTGCGCCCTGGAGCCCCAAGGCACAAATCATTCTAAAGGGTAAAGGTCCAATTGGAAAAGCTGAAGCGTGACTTATTCACACAAAACTTTATCGATCTTTGACAAACCAAACAACTTTTGAACTTTAATGATCGCTGAAGGCGGCTGTAGGTTCTCAGACATGTCTAGAAGAAAAGGTGGCGTGCAGGGTTTTCAGCTGCCACATGAAACTTCAATTATTAAATATCATCCATTTTAATACTGACATCTGTGTGCGTGTGAGAGAGAGAGAGAATAACAATGTCTCCGGGACATTTTAATAACAAAATACAAAGACATTGTTGACTTATTGTCTCATATTAGCTCATGTAATTAATTAACATTTTAGAAATGATCAGTTAAAATCTAACTTGTGTTTTGTCATTGTTAACTGTTGCAGGTAGATGTTACTACAGTTAGTCATGGCTGTCCAGTCCTGGACCACACCCATCTCAGCTCTTCCTTCATTTTGATTCTTACAACACAGCAACAGCAACAAAGTGATCGAGAATGTATCTTGTCACACACCACAACTGAGAGAGGGGGAGAGAGAGAAAATATAAGGAGCGAGAGAGAGGGGCTAGAGAAGATAGAGAGAGAACGACTTCTCAAAATCATGTTACGTTGTTACTTCCAGTAGTAGTAGGAGCCGCCTCCAGGACCACATTTTTCATTGATGACACACACACACACCCACACACCCACGAACGCACGCGTACAAGCTCACACGCGCACGCACACACTTGCTCCGAGAACAACAAATGTAACTTTACTCGCTGCGTCTCTATTCACCAGTTGCTCCAACTCCCTCAACCAATCACAACGCCAAGAGACGCGATTACGTAATGCAGCTTTGCTCACATCCCCGCCCACTTCCTTTGGGAAAAAAAGTGCTCAGCTATTTTTTTTAGCTGACATCTTTGTATTTTTAGCTGTTAGCAGTTGCAGCTAAGTAACTTTTCAAGGGCTTTCTTTTGTCCAAGTT
>JAFBJT010106749.1:0-13903 GCA_016785325.1 Chascanopsetta lugubris | reverse complement strand
GTCCGGTAGCCTGTACACACAGCACCTCCCCTTGCTTTCTTATGGCCCTCAAAATAAAACTCCTTCTTCAGAAAACCACCACCTTTCATTTCCAGTCCAATTTGCATTGTAAATTTTTTTCTGTATTTCTGAGCATAAGGGAACTGTTATATTCTAGTGGACTGGTATTGTCTACCAAACAAAACTATCGACTTTTTGAATATTAGTATTTATTTTTTGTGAAGAATGCTAAAGTATTTTCCTGACACACCTTTGATTATTACTGACTATAAAGTTACGTCGTTTTCATATTCATTTGAGCTTCTTGATAAGAATTCGAGTCTCATATTCTGTATCTATTTGGTTTCCAGGCTAGATGGAGCGAGTAGGAACCCAACCACAGTGGCTTCCATGCATAAGGCAAAACCATCCAATCAGATTTGAGAGAGCGAGAGAGAGAGAGAGAGAGAGAGAGAGAGAGAGAGAGAGAGAGAGAGAGAGAGAGAGAGAGAGTGACCAGTAACCAGTCCTGCAGTTTGGGTCTAATGTCATTGCATTACTGGTATAAACCCGGGCTGCACTCCGGGTGATTGATACCTCCATCTCAGAGCAGATGTCAGCGATTCCCTTTGATTGACGGTTTGAAATGACTTTCTTTACTCACAGAGAGTGCTTTCTGAGTCTGCTTTCACCTGAGGATATTGAATCCACACACACACACACACACACACACACACACACACACACACACACACACACACACACACACACACACACACACACACACACACACACACACACATACTTACAAACATAATGCAAAGGCTTGCTTTTTTTTCCTCTCTTTTTCGCATCTTTTGAGCTGGAGCTCAGATGGACGGCTATTGACCAGATAGAACCCTGTCCACAGAGTATCCGCAGTATGGCTGCATTTAAACCACAGGCTTGACTTTAATTTACTACACTCTTGAGTCAGCAAGGACTAAAATGTCCAGTTTATACAAATATTGACTTTATGGCATTTACAGTTTTTGTGTAGCATCAGATTTAAAATGTACTATCAACTTCAGGCACTGGCAAAGTACCATTGACTCCCATTGGAAAACTATAAATGTCATAAAGTCAATATTTTGGGTAGACTGACGGACCCATGGATTATCTAAAACCAATCCCCCTGTCACTTTCCATTTGTTAATGGAATATGGCTCATTTTTTTTTTTTAATTTTGCTTAAAAAACGACTTTGGGTTTAAAGGGTAACAATCTTCAAAATGATTGAATGCTTTGTAGTTTTGAACAGGGCTGGAGTTGTTTCAGACATTTATGACAAAACGACTACTTATGTAGAAAAAAATATCAATCAGAAAGGGGTTACACAGTGTTCTGGTAGTCTATTAAAAAGAGAGCCCTTTGACAAAAATCGCATGCCATTGGCACTAACACGGCCAAAATGAAAGAGCGGTTAAGAGGTAAAACCTGCTCATTTGGATCAAAATGTCCATCGTGATGCATGAGGGTTAATTATTATAAGCATTTCAATTCACTGCAACAATAGTTTAGCATAAACAAGGCCTGGGGAACATGAGCGCATTGTCATATGTGACTGTGTTGAATTGTCCCTACAATTTTCTCCCTCAACACACAGCCAGCAGTGTCATGTTATTTACGGTCCCACTCCCCAGCTGCAATATCACCATGGCAGCAAACCATGTCAGCGCCTCATCTGGGGTTAAGTAAGTGGAGACCACAGGTAATACTTCAATACAGTATCCCTGAAAGGATGATTTCAGGCCCTGGATGCTAAAGTGCTGCTGCTGCTTCATCATCTTGGGCGAGCTGTGGAAAATTGCCTGAATGTTAAAGGTGGAGTTTGTACGATTTTCGGCATTTTTGTCATGGGACATGAGATTCCATAGGGAATTGCTCCCTTTTGGAGTCAGCCCCCTGTGGTTAACGTATGAACTGCAAGTTAGTCCACTTCCCATTATGATTCGTCTGTCTGCACCGGAGGTTGCCCCTTGGTAAATCTCAACACTCTTTCAGTCTTTTAGTTCTGCAGACCAACCACTTGTGTCCTTTCATGCTGAATGACTGATATGAATCAACCTCAGTAATTGACCTTGGTTCCCTTGTTGATACACGGATAAAAACTTCTCCATTGTTCCACCCCATGTGCGACTTTCAAAAGATCCATGAACTTTCCTCACAGTTATTGAAATATCGCAGATAATGTTGAGGGTCGGTGAAAATACACATATTTCTGTTTGAGCCTAAATAGTGAAAGGAATAAATCCAAATGACTGGCTTTTGTTTATTTTCCTACAGCGGACAGTTGATCCCCTGTCTCAGATGTGATCTGCTTTGCGTGAGAACATCATCCATTCAAACCACAATGAAGAATCAATACTTTTGAACACACAAAATAGGCACTAAGTTCATTTCAGCAAAAATCAAAATCAAAATGAGCAGGAACTAACATGAGGCTTCATTTAGAAAGCGTCATTAACCTGAGTTAAGTACAGTCCACAATAAGCCTCTCACAAAGGAAGACACTTATCCAAACACTCACTACAGCAAATTGGGAGTTGCAAAAAGCTCAATGGTGCCTGTTACACCTGTTTTCTTAATAATCAACATTTCAAGGGTTCAAGTTCAAGAGCCACCAAACATAAATAAAGTGCCCAAATTCTAATAATGCAGCAATCCAGAGTGATCTGCGTTAATTTAAAAAGAATGAGAACAGAACAAGTTGGTCCAAACCTTAGCTTCAGGCAAACAACCTAAATAGTTTTTGTTTTTAAATCAACACTATTATTATCATTTTTTAAATGTCCTCCATAATTTCCAGGAAGGCACAGAGAGAAATGAAGGTGATGAAAAATTTAAAAACAACACTGGATGAAATAAATGGAAGAACCAATTGATTGAATGTATTAGTGCAGAAAATAACATTTTCAATTGAATATGGATTGACTGATATTGGTTTTCAGGTCCATTTTTTGTTCAAATGCCATTAGATAAGTTAGAGTAACCAGTGTATACATTTGAACAGAGAGTTTATCAATGATTAATTTCAAATAAATATGTGTGTTACAACAGATACTCAATTGTGTTTTATCGAAACCTAGGCCATGATGTGAATAATGGCTTTGTCTCATTAGTGTTTCTGCTCAAACAAGGAGAACTGGCTTGTCGTCAATAAATAAATAAATAAAGTCAACAAATGCATGCATGATGCATTCACTCTTCCAAGGATTTAGTCTAATAGGACCACGCCCCAAAGGCCTACGCCTGACCATTCCATAATACTCTGTGTGGTATTTACCATACCACAAATAAAAACTTATTGTACTAATGATGTATGTACAATTTTGTTGTAGACTGAATCACAGTGTTTAATGGGACTCCATATGGCTCAGAGGTAGTTTGATAGTTCTAGATTGTTACTCATTAAAAAACTCTTTAAAAACAACTTGGAGACAAAAACAACTCTCTGCTTTGAGAAATGTTACTTATCCATGTTTCAAACAGTCTTGACCCTCTGTTCTTTTAACCCTCTTGTGAAGAAGATTCCAAACCTTCATCTCATCGTCTTATTTCCTGGTGAAATAACAGTTTAACTAAATGTTTGAATCAAATTGGAAAGAAATCAGAACTCTTCATTTGCTAGAACTATTCCAGAGGATACATTCAAAGCTAGAATATCTTCACCATGTCTCGATTGACTCTACAATTTCAAATATAAAATTC
The DNA here is from genome assembly GCA_016785325.1 of Chascanopsetta lugubris. Lineage (NCBI taxonomy): Eukaryota > Metazoa > Chordata > Actinopteri > Pleuronectiformes > Bothidae > Chascanopsetta > Chascanopsetta lugubris. Next base: position 10,175 of record JAFBJT010106749.1, on the reverse strand, counting down.
ATAAGGGGGAAAAAAAACAGTTGATTCACCAGCAGCTTGGTCAACATCACAGCTCTATTCAACTTCATCAATTATTTGTCTGTGCGAGATTGTCTGTCTGGTAGCGTCTGGAACCTTCCTGCCTCACACCTGTCTGACTCTGGAACCAAAGGGAAAAGCAATTGACGATTTCTGCAACATGCGTGCCCAGTGTACACGGTGTTTGGCCGAGCATGAAGGTTTGAGAGAGCTTCAGTCAAGAGGCCACGCCCTCAGATATGCGCCATTTTAAACGTTGATCACATGAAACCGAGCGAAAAAATGTCCCCCCCCCCCGTGCAGTTGTCACAGGAAAAGATGTGACTCTTTAAGACCAAAGCGGAGGTTTGTAACATACTTTAAAGGTGCAGTGTGTACAATTTGGGGACATCTAGAGGAGAAGTTACATCCATCACCTCAACGTCATCCTTCTGAACATGCCGGAGAATTTATGGTAGACTTCAGTGATCATTACAATTCAAAAGATGTTCAGTATGTCCACCCTGCGCTATTCTAAAAACATGGCCGCCTCCGTAGGGTGGACCCTCCTCCCAGTGTAAATATACAATATAGTATATTAGTTAAGTTTAGGGTAATGTAAAAACAAATCATACATCGATATGATTAGACATTTGTAAAAATGTCTCTCTATATATAATTGTTTTGTAAATATATTTCTATAGATAGAAGTGACAAAAATGACACACTGCATCTTAAAACATGTTGAATCTGTACAGTTGACCATTTTTGAGTTTCATCCGTATGCACCGGAGGTTGCCCCTCGATTGTGTCGCAGATTGAAAAAAGGAAGGTTGAAATGAAAGGCAACAGAAAAAAAATAAAAAATAAAAAAACAGATTTGGGTGGAACTGGAAGGTCCCTTGATCCTGACATATGACTGAAGATGATTTCTAATCCCTCCCTTCTAAAATTGCTGCAGGAATTGAAAAGCGGCGAGAGGCGGGATGCAGGAAATCATTAGTCCGTGTCGGAATGGAACATCCACCGAGCGCTCCTCCGTCTGAGTTATGTCCCTTATCAATCGGCGTAATTGTTTGGAGGTGGCCCCCAATCGATGAAAGGATTATTGGCACCGACAACACATGAGTACATATCAGCGTGTGATCAGTGTCATAACTGTTCCAGTGCAACAATACATTACATTTAATATCCTCGCGCCGCCGTCCAGCCGGCGGAGGCCTGAAGCAATTAAAGGCAGAATCAATGCCCTGAGTCAAAACACTGTGACAGCTCTATTATCCCTGGATATAGGATGCCTGGTGGTGGCCCATTTCTCTGCCTCTCTCTCTCTCTCTGCCACACACACACACACACATTCACTCTCATCTCTCTTTAACTATCTGCAGTGGAAGAGATACCACACAGCGCTGTGCTATCACACCCATAACGCACAACCTTTTCAGCCATTTTCCTTCTATTTCAGAACATCGTCCACCGCCTTTCAACCTGAAATAATCCCTTCTGGTATATTTCTCTTACTCTTCTCCCTGCATTACCTTCCCGCTCCGTCTCCCTGTCTGTCTGTCAGCATCCGTGTCGAAAGTGAGCATTCTGAACAGCCCAACCTTTTAACTCTTTTCTTCCTCCCAGAAGGTGCAAGTGTGTAAGATTTCGGCCATTTTTGTCACTTCTAAAAATACTGTATAACTGACATTTTCATGAATTTATATTCACGTAAATGTTTAATTTTTTTTCTCCATTATCCTTACAGGAGCTGATTAATGTATATTTACACGAGGAGCGGACATACTGAACATCTTTGGAGTTTTTCATTACAACTGAAGTCTACCACAGGTTCCCCTGCATGCTCAGAGGGGTGAGGTGATGGATACAACATGCAACTTCACCTCTAGATGTCAACAAATCTTACACACAGCACCTTTAAATCGACCCACGGGCCCTTGGCAAACAGTCGCATCGTGGCGCTAAATGAACAAAGGAAAGTTGAAAAGGCGATAGGATCCTAATCTCCTCTGGTATTACTCTTACTCGTCATTACCTTCCTGCTCTGTCTCCCTGTCTGTCAGTATTGTCTCCAAATCCCACCATGTCGCTGTCAGCCACACACTAATCCTATTCTTTAAAATGTGCTCAGACTCCTCCGGTTCTCAGGGTACTGCGGGTGAAAATGACTTTTGCTTACATTTGTTTCGTTTTGACACATAATACATCGTTTTGTTGACCATGAGCTCAAAATGATCTAAGATAGATCTCCACCAAATTACATCCCTGCACTTTTATTTGGAGGCCTAATGCTTTGGGCCCCGCTTATCAACCGAATAAGCCGCTATCATTTGGGACGTTGGGGTCGTGTCCTTGGATAAATTCTCTGGGAATTTGAGAGGTTTATGAAACCTGAGAGGAGACGATATTGAACAGTCAAACTCTTTTATATATTTTTAAGTCTAATTCCAGACCCAGACCTACTTTTCAGACCCAGTTTTCTTCTTACCAGGATTTTATTCTTGGCATAAATAGTGTCCTGAGGTAAAAATCTAAAAAAAGACTTTTCCTTAATGTGATAGTAATGTAAATAATTAAAATGTAACGCATATACAGAACCAATAACAATGGACAACATAGGTCTTTAAAAATCCTGGTTTGTAAACATATGGACATTTTACGGTGTAATGAATTCTATGATTTCATATAATTCAAAAACAGATTCAATCATAAATGGTGTTTAAAGGTACAGTGTGTAAGATTTGGTGACATCTAGAGGTGAAGGCACATGGTGTATCCATCACCTCACCCTTCCCATTCCAACATGTAGGAGAACCTTTGGTAGCCCTGGGTTGCCATTCAAGCTCAAAAGATGCTTAGTTCATCCAATCTGGGCTACTGTAAAAACATGGCGGCCCCCAAAGGGAGGACTGGCTCCTGATGTAAATATACATTAGTGGGCTCATGTTAGGGTAAAGCAAAAGAAATAAAACATTTAGGTGATTACAAATTCATGAAAATGTCAGCATGCAACTGTTTTGTAATATTTTGAGAAGTGACAAAAATGACCGAAATCTTGAACACTGCATATTAAAGGGTAACTAGGCAACCACCTGAGCACAAGCTCCACCACTCAGAACTGGTGTCAAACCGGGTACCAACTGAGTGTAGGGGGCGGGGTTATTGTGACCAACAGGCGGGAGCGGGAACGCAGCAGCAGATCGAGTATCCAGCGGACACTGCTATTTTGGTCTGATAGCAACTGGCTGCAGCCATCGCCCTTATGCACATTAGACTCGTTGATTAATCAACGAATACGATTTATAAAGTACTACAGGGACCAGGGGAAGGAGCTGGATCGCAGTGGGGGTGGGCGATCTAAAAAAACATCCCCATTGAACTGACGTTATATGATGACCGAAGGCATATGGGTCTATATAGTGTCTAAAATGAAAAGTCGAAAGCATACATTGCCCATGAACTCTAGCTCATTACACATGCCACATTTTATGTGTAGCAATACATTCAGCGTGTAACATGGATGGAAATACATATAAAACATTTGCAACTGAATTGAATAATAGATTAATATATAATAATCAAATAAGAGACGGTAGTGTTGCCATATGTTAGGTAGTAATCACATTTAGTCCCAGAATTTAGTCCCTCGGTGAAAATGAGTTTGACACCCCCTGACGTAATGACTCGGCTGCTTGCTAGTGTAAAAACAAACAGGTTCTTAGGAGGTGCTGAACTCTAGCTCATTAACTGTATCCTGATTGGTGGAAAAGTTGTGGAGACTGACAGAAACATTATTTCCATCTGGACAGCATCTGCGTTTCTCCCTGTTTGTTTTCAACTAAGCAGAAACACCACAGCGGAAACTGTGAAAAGCTCATCAAACAAAAGACAAAGGGGGAAAAAAAGAGGCTGCCACTGATTTGTCTACTCTGTAACTGTCGACAGACGCACACACACACACACACACACACACACTCGTGCGAAGGCTACAGGTAAACCTGCAGCATGGCTCTAAGGTATGAGGTATGAATCAGTCTGTTCTGTAATGGATCCTCCCTGTTTGGTGCTATGCTGGTGGCACTGGAGAGTCGTTAAAGGTGCAGTCTTTAGGATTTGGTGACATCTACAGGTGAAGTTGCATTTTATATCCATCACCTCACCCTTCCCATTCCAACATGCAGGAGAACCTATCATTTTTCTTAAAATTGAAAAGATGATTAATACATCCATCTTCACTGCTGTAAAAACATGGTGGCCCCCATAGAGAGGACCTGCTCCCCATGTAAATAAACATTAAAGGGCTCACATTAAGGTAATGTTGGGATTAGAGGAACGGCTCTTGCTTGGTTTAAATCAGCGGTGCCCACACTTTTTCGCCATGTGAGCTACTTTTTAATTGACCAAGTCAAAATGATCTACCAATACCAGGGGTCAACATATGTAAGTGTGTGCGTGTGTGTGAGCGTGTGTGTGTGTGTGTGTGTGTGTGTGCGCACGTCCATGCGCGCCCACGCGCGCGCATATTTATTGAAACTGCAGCAAAAAAGAAAAACATTTGTGGACCTGCAAAAAAGACTTTTTTTACATTTTTTAATATGCTGATACACCAATTTCATTTTAAGAGGTTTTGTAATTTTTTAGCAAAATGAAAAGTGGTCTCTCTCTCTCTCTCTCTCGCTCCATTTCTCATTAAGGTGTGTGTGTGTGTGTGTGTGGGCGTATCCATCTCAGGCCACTTGCAGTGTTCACGTGCTGCGCCAGCTGTGCGGTCCTCTCTCTCTCTCTCTCTCTCTCTCTCTCGTGCTGACGTGTGACGGACGCCGGTTGAAACGTTACCGGCGATCTACCAACACTGCCCGTGCGATCGACCGGTCGATCGCGATCGACGTATTGGGCACCACTGGTTTAAATCCTTCTTGTCGGACAGATTTCTATTTGAAAATGAGGAATCCTCCATACGCACTACAGTTAATAATGGAGGTCCACAAGGTTCTGTACTCGGTCCAATTCTTTTTATTCTCTAAATGCTGCCATTAGGCAACATTATCAGAAACCATGATGTAAATGTCCACTGTTATGGAGATGACACCCAGCTGACCCAAACCATTCCATTAAACTCCAGGATTGTCTCAAAGACATTCAGATATGGATGACCGAGAACTTTCTTCTCCTTAACACAGAAAAAAAACTGAGGTCATAGTCTTAAGGCCGAAATATCTTAGTGTGCCACAGTTAAATCAGGCAATAACTCTGGATGGGAACAGCCTAGTCCCCTGCTCTACTGTGAGGAACCTGGGAGTTTTATTTGACCAATACATCAAACAGATATCTAGAACAGACTTCTACCACCTGCACAATATTAAAAAAATCAGAAATATCCTATCCCAACAAGATTCAGAAAAACGATTTGTATTGTCACTGCTACTGAACATTCCATGTAACATCTGTTCACGTCTGTCCGTCCTGTGAGTGGATCCCTCACTTGTGACCCCCAAAGGTTTTCCTGACCCTTGCTGAGGGTCCAAGGACGGAGGATGTTACCCACCCTGTGATGTCCAGTGAGACAAACTCCAATTTGTAAATGTGGGCTATATGATTTGATTTGATTCTGACAGGCTACGTCTTAATGCGTTTTCTTTCTGAATTTCTTACAAATGGAATGAAAATGAAAGGGAAAAACTCACTAACTTCACCCGCTCAGGAAATATATACAGGCATTTAATGTGTGTCAATGAATGAGTAGCTTTTTCAAACTCTCACAGAGAAAGATGAGTTCTGCCCGTCTACCTGCGTCCATCAGCGTCAGGGTCGTTAGTGAGGCTGATGCCAGCGGACGTGGCTGATTGATGAGGAGGCTGCCCCAGGAAGTGGTGCTGCACACTGGGTGGGTCCCGACATGTTTTTGTCACTTCACAGTCAGTGAGTGTTTGCTTTGATGAAGTGTTGCAGGTTCTGCTGCTTGTCAGCTTCATCACATACAAACCATAATACTACACGAGCATCTGTGTTGAACATGATGCTGTCTTCCTCCCAAAATGCCAGATTTCGGTTATTTTTGTCGATTCTTCAAAACATTACAGATATGTTCATGAATTTATAATCACCACATTTTTTTTCCCCATTACCCTAAAATGAGCCCACTAATGTATAATTACATGAGGAGCAGGTCCTCTCAAGTTGTCTATGGTAGACAAGGGTGAGGTGATGGATACAATACGCAACTTCCACTCTAGATGTCACCAAATCTTACACACTGCATCTTTAAAGGTGTCTTGTGTCTTTGGAAGGCTGAAAGTTTAACTGATGCAAATCTACATTCTTATCCATGCAATTAAATGTTCGAAGAAGCTTCCTAATTGTTCAGAGGCCAACATTGGTAACATCGGTATACGCTGACAGTGCAATTTCAAAATTAAAGTCTTTAGTTTAATTGCACTTGTTGAGATGTGTCAAGTAGATTTTGTTGTATTGTTTGCAAATTATTGTTATAGTGCCAATCCTCATGAATGATATTTACAAAGTACCAGGGTCAACCTGTGATACACAAAGTGCACTTATTTTGAAGGTGAAGTCACAGCCTCTGCTTCCTCCCACAGACCCTGGGAAAACTGGAAGTTAAAAAAAAACTTGCAGTTCATAGGGTGGCCACTGGGGGCTGACTCAAAAAGGTAGTAAATCCCCATAGACTCCAATGTTAAAATGATCAACTTCAGAGGTGAATGTAACAAAGTCTGGTACAAACCTCTGGTTTCGGTCTCAATCAGTCACATGAGTTACCATGACAACTGTATGGGGTGATTTTTAAAAAAAATTTTTTTTGGAACTAGCTTATTTTTGTTTAATCAACGTTTGAAATTGCGAATTAATTAAGGGCGTGGCCTCTTGACTGACATCCGAGCCGATATGGCAGGTACCATGGGTCATGCAACGGCATCTTGGGCCCACCCAGAGTTCTGTGTGTGTCCCGCCTCTTTTCCCGTTTTTGAATTAACTGGGAACCAGGAGGAGTTAGGATTCAGCAACATGGCGACAAGGGACACGCCCACAATTTGCCTCAAAACATACATGCAACTTCACCTGTAGATGTCACCAAATCTTACACACTGCACCTTTAAAGTAATTACAGTCACCCTGTTTTTTGCCCCATCTATTATTCATGGTGTTTTCCCCCCACATATTCCATACAGTTGGAGAGAGGGTTCTGAATAATAGCCACCCATCAAATTCAAATAAATAAACACAATTTTAATAATGATGATTTTTTCATTATTTGTAATTAACTGAATAAATGAAGTGTACTTGGCACTGTTGTTGTTATTGTTGTTTCCCCAGCTGAGGAAACAAGGCCAGTGGTGCTTAAAGGGGCCCCAGGTTCACTGTTTCACAATTACACAGTTCAAGGCCGCCTACTCCATTTGAATTTGATATTAATTAATCATTTGTAACTATAATTGCTTCATTAAAATGAGTGTGTGAGTCACATAAGTTGAGATTTTGCTTATTTGATGCTTGACATCAAATAAGCCTGACACTAGTCAAGCTTGATGCTTGACACTAAAAACTCACGGTAAATTATCAAAAGTTATATGTCTTTATATCAGGGTTGACGTTGGAAATGGAAATGCAATGGGTGTTTCCAAACTTGATAAATTAGTTTTAAACCATCTCTTTTTTTTTATTTATTTTTTTCTATTGAGTCATTGTGATGAACAGTGACAATTAGATGTGTCACTGATATTGAGCATATTTTCAAAAATGTATGCAAGCCAGACTGATTTATAAGGAAATTGCTCTTCTGATTTTAATTTCAGTTCTGCACTTGGATGACTTGCAAGATTTTGGTAATTTTTTTTTCTTCTATTGGTAGGAAAAAAATATTACGAAACAACAGCGTACTGACGCAGTAACTTTGATGTAAAATTTGAAGTCTACCATAGGTTCTCCTGCATGCTTGGAAGGGTGAAGGTGAGGTGAGGGATACAACTTGCAACTTCACCTCTAGATGTCACCAAATCTTACACACTGCACCTTTAATTATCACAGACACAGGAAATAAGAGAGAAATGTGTTCAGAAATTGTCCCCATGGGTTTAGATGTGGAAATGTGGACGTTGTCCAAGTTTCATCAGAACGTATTGTGTTTGTTACTTCTGTCACATCTCACTGTCAACACACACACACACACACACACACACACACACACACAGGAAGGAAATGGACGCTCAATAGAGGCTGAAAGCTCATTTTCTCCGATCTGACTGCTGTTGTTACTGTTTATGATTTGCAATGTTCAGGTCCCGTTGAGTTATCAGATTTGCTGACTCAGAATTTGGATACTTTGTACTCTGCCACTCCATCTCAGCCAACTTCCTGTCCGTACCTCCCTTCACTGCGCTCCAGTAGCTGTTTTGTTTTAAAGGAATCTTTTTCGGCATTTTCTCAAAAAATAGGAGCCGAGTTATAAGCAGTTAAAGTAATTCCCTCCTGCCAAAAAAGAGGAAATATAGTCTGTATTTAAAAATCTGGGCAGTTGGCATGTAATTATCGATATCTCCGTGAAGATAGGTGAGGCGACCTCCAGCCATTAGAGGAATGAATCAGATTAGCCAATAAAAATCCACTAGATTAGATGTGGGCTCCTCAGGGGAAGCCAATATGCGGCACAGGTCCGAAGATGAAACAAATCATCCAGCAGCTCCTCCTCCTTCTGGCAATAACCTGCCACCATTAAACAAGAGCACTCGACTCCTCCTCCCCGAGTGCCGTTTAGCGCGGATTTAAACCTCAATTTCCACAACCTCCGGAAAAAAAAAGGTAATAATAATTTGTTGTTTTATGCATAAAGCATTCATCAAGATATCCCTTTAATAATCCCATATTGTGAGATGTTCTCTCATGCATTATCAATCAAATGGACCCAGCAGGATCATGTGACTGAGGCTATAGAATATATAAAACTCTTTTATGCCTTTTATTTATTCTTTTATTGGTTTAGTTGTCTTTGTTCCTGCATTTTTAGTTTTACAAATATGATTTAAGAATCCGGAAAATAAAGTTAAATAAAGTAAAAACTTGAACATAAATAAAATAAAGTAACGAGGGAATGTGAACAAATAAAGATAAACTTTGTGAACTTCTTATTTTAAGTATCACTGTGAATGTAAAAGTGGATCCAATAATGGGAATTTCTACAAGTCACTAATTGCATTTAAAGAAACCCGAGCCAACCCCATGTGTGACACTGATTAATGAAAAGCAGCTAACATGGGATTGTGTTGTGTAAGGTTTTGTTATCGGATATTCATTAATTACAAACAAGTGTGTGAAAACACACTTTAGTTAATGTGTTTGCTGGAATGGACCAAAGCATCTCTCTATATATTATGCAAATTTACAAGAATAAAAAAAAAAAAGATTATAATGATAGTAACAGAATAAATTAGTATTCTGTGTAGTTTTAGACTGACTATGCAGAATCATTACTTCATTGCAGGTCAAAGGGTTTTAATGCTGTTTGGTATTTGCTTAAAGGTGCAGTATGAAGGAGTTAGATACATCCATCAGAGATGACTGCTCTTAATCTAAAACTTTCCTTTTGGCATGATGGATATCATGACATTTTGGTCATGGCTGAACTCCTGATATATATATATCATTAAAATAGAATCATTTGTACCATCAGAAAAACAATTAACAGAGTTCTAAAAGTTGTTGGAGAGTGACAATTTATCACATGACGATCAAGTACGTTGCATCCTCATTACTGTAGAACACAGTAAATAGCCTGTATTGCATTACAATGAAAGGTTAATAACTTTGAAATAAAACACCATGGACGTAATGATCGCATCGATAGATTGTAACTCAAGCATGTCATATTTTAGATTTTCACTGTTACCGATTATGTAGACAGTTATTTTACAATATGTTAGGTAGTAATTACATTTAGTCCCACAATTTAAACTGGCCCCTCGAGAGCAACAATAATGCTGATGTGGCCCTTGGTGAAAATGAGTTTGACAACCCTGTCCTCAGTAATGTCAAAATCAGAAAATCAGAATCAGAGAAACTTCTCATTTCGAAGGATTTCAGTCAAATCTGCCCAACTACTATTGATATTAACCATAATAAACTTTACTAACTCAACTATTAAAGCAAGTAATGCTGATGAA